>CAJNOP010000482.1:5069-37181 GCA_905250075.1 Rotaria sp. Silwood1
AGAACATATAAATTTAATACGTGCACATACACAATATGTAACAGATATTGATTATGATGATACAAGAAAACAAATGATTAGTGTTGGACAAGATGGAACTATTCGAATATGGTGTTTTCGTACTGGTAAACAATTATCTGAATTTACTGCGGAACGTGAAACACCAGTAATTGTAACATATGCACCAAATCGACAAACATTTGCATGTGGTTTTGATAATGGAACAATTAAAATTTTTGAATTAAGTACATCGATTATATCAGCTGAAATTACGTAAGTTTTATAGATAATGATGAGTTAAGGATTTTTTTTTTAATAAAAACTTATTCGATATTAACAAGAACGATAGGTCCTATTGAATTGACGCTTTTTCGATCTGATTTAAGGCTAAAGGTATTTTAATCGTATGTACACCTGTTTATAGAGTGTAATTTTCAGAAACAAATGAAGAAACTGTTTGAATATTATATTCAAAATTTAGGATATTCTTATAATTTATAAGATGTGATTATAGACAAAATACGAGTTGAAAACTGATAAATAACTTTGTATTGATTCTTTTCCCGATATTCTTCCAATGGCTATGACTAGTTGTAACTCGATACAGAAAGTCAACCTAGCACAGAGTTCTTGCGATCAATTGTTTGAACTTTCCATACACACTAACTAATCACATGAATAGATCCAAACATGACTTATGGGTATGTCCCGAACAACATAGTCACCTAGCCATCCATGATGATTTAATCCATCACATACATTGTTGATTTACAATCACAGAGCCTATCTAAATAATCCCTTGTTACAATATTCTTGACAGTTTTATTGAATTTCTTCGATATTATGTATTCGAAATTGTGAAATACATTTTACTTAAATCTTAAATAAGTATATCGTTATTTTATTTTTTCTTTAGTCATCATACCATAGGTATTACTGGTTTACTCTATGCTCATAATGGCGGACGTTTAATAAGCAGTGATGAAGAAGGCAATTTATGTTTATTAGATGCTAATGATAGTTATAAATTACAGCGTACAGTAGCTAAAGCTTTATCAATATTACGAAAAGGCATAACAACATTATCTATAAGTCCAGATGGTAAACATACAGCATATGTTGGACCAACAGAATTTGTTGTAACAATTGTTGAAACAAATAGTTTAAATCAAACACTTCGTATTGATATAAGTAGTTGTACATTGATTAGTAATGATCGACGATCAATAACATCAACAGAATCAGCTTTATTTGTACGTTTTGCACCTAATCGACAATTATTAGTTGCAACAACAAATTTTAAATTACTTAAATTTGATTCATATACAGGAAAACTTCTAAATATTGTAAGATTTTAATTGATATTTTGGTTTTTTTGTTATTTTCTTTCTTGTTTAACAAAATCAAATTTTTAATTCTTAGATAAATAATATACATAAATGTACATTTGATTGTTTAACTCTATCATCGGATAGTCAATATTTAGTAACGGGTGGTGATAATATGATTAAATTTTGGGATGATGCAAATTTTCAAGTAAAATTTATTAAATATTAAAAAAAATAAACATAATATTTAAACTCTATTTCTCAATTCAGAGTTTTGTTGGTCATTCAGAACCAATACGAAAAGTATTTTTTACAGATGATAATATGCATATTGTAAGCATTGGTGATTCAATATTTATTTGGGATGTACTTGCATGGACTACACCACGACCAGCATTATTAAAGTAAATTTGTAATTTTGAAATAATTGTTTATTAATAATTTGTTTTTTTTTTCAGTAATATTCAAAGTACTGTGCCGTCAAAAAGTAATTTTATTGTAATAAGTAAAATGATTTTCTTTTTTTTTTTTCATGAAATTTTTTTAAGTTCATGAACGTATACCTATTCTATCTACTTTGGATAATAATGGACAACCAAGAAATCCACCTGAACCATTTCAATATACTCAACAAACGAATGGTCATACTGCTCGAGCTATAACACGATCATTATCCAATTCTGAACTTGATAAAAATCTAAGTACATCTCAAGGACAAAAGTAAACATAAATTTTTATATTTATTGAAAATAAATCTTAATAATTTTTAAAGAAAAATAAATAATAAAAAATCGGTAACAAAACAAATTGATAATATACCAATGATTCGACGTCATTTTATTCAACGAATTAATCATTCACAATTAGCTAAAGTAAACTGAATAGGAATAATTTAAGACACTTTTTTTTTTTACTCTGTGAAAAGAAATACAATAAGAGTTTTAAAAAATATTTTGAACTGACTAGAGCGATTAAGTTATTGATCACAAATTTATCGAACATCATTTTTCCAAAATTTGAACTTATTTGTTGACTTCGAGTGGAGTTCAATAGACTCAAAATTTTAATAAAAAAGTTTTGAAAACTTTTCATTATACTTTAATATTTATGTTTATCAACTACAGAAAAATATGGTGATCATTTTCAATTTTAAAGCATACTGGCAAAAAGAGCATTCAAAACTGAAAATAACTCCATGCCTTTTCTTTTGCAATAATTCATTGTAAACGGATATTTTCAAATACTAGCTAATATTTATTCAATATCCAACTAGTAACTGACTTCAACATGGCTCTTTTAGTAGTATAGTTCGAAAATTTTCAGTGGGGGTGAAGCGGAGAACTCACTTCGTCTTTCGTTGAGAGAAAAAACTGTTGATTTAGAGAAATCATCTCTCTGTAGCTTCCTGGTAGTTACATCACTAGTCTCTTATAATACTCCGGTCATATAGATCATCTTACAAACTATGAATTCTGAAATTTTCATTCGTATAATGTTCTCATTTTAACTCTTTCCAGTGTCCGTTATATACATATATGCAAATGTATGCATTATCTCAGAATTTTCAAAAAGCTTTTATTTCTGAATGACTTCTACTCTTTAAAATGAACTCTATTTCAAAGTTCTCTTTGTCGTAATTCCTAATGGAATATTATAAAAATATCCTTTTACAATGAGTTATTGCGAAATACAAAAAACAAAAAGTCACACTCAATTTTGAATGCTCTTCCTAACATTTCTTATAACAAATAACTTTTCTATTTTCGATAACAACACATATTCATATGATCTTAAAATTTTACCTGTTGACAAATATTTGCAATAGTTTTTTTTTGAATACATCTATCATTCAATTAGCTTAAAAATAGATTGTATCTATAAAGCTTACCATTAATTACATTTAGCATTTAAAAAAAAAAGAGCATATCTTACCTTCGTCTTTTTTCACTGATAAGAAAAATGATTTCAATACATATTTTAGAAACGTTATATTGCACCGATTAATAAAGAAAGTCTTAAACTTAAATCTATAATTGGTTATAATGGCAATGGAAGAGAAAATCTTGTTTGGCATGCACATAGTGGATTTTTTGCTTATAGTGTCGGTTGTAATGTTATTGTAGAAAATCTTAATAATAATCATCAAACGATTTTAACCGGTAAATATAATTTATTTTTTTTTTTTTATAATTCTATTATTGGAATGTTTCTTTTTGTTTTCTAATCAATTAGGACATACTGAAGAAATCTCAACAATAACTTTATCAAATGATATTACTGTCTTAGCTAGTGCACAATGTTCAATAATAATGAATAAAGATGATTTACAAACAAAGATTATTATTTGGGATATAAAAATGCTTCAACAAAAATTATATCTTCATCAATCAGTTCATGCAATTCAATCGATGGCTTTTTCAAGGTATGATCTCTATGAAAAACAAAATATATCTGTTTCTACTTTAAAAAAGATCCGATAAATTTTAAAAGAAAAAATTCCGATAGCTCAGCTTGAGATTGAATTTCAAAAAAAAAGAGAAGGACTTGCGTATATTAAGATAATTCGTTCAATGAGTTTTATTATTATGATTTTTTAGAGATGATCGTTTTCTAATAACTATGGGTGATTATCGTAAACCATTACTTTCATTATGGTCAACACATGATTATACGAATTTACTCAATTGGCAAGATGAATCTTCATCAATTTATATGAATTGTCTTGCTTGGAATCCAATGCGTGCAAATGAATTTTGTCTTGGGTGTTCAAATAGTTGTATTCGTTTTTGTTCAATAATTGAACAAACAAATGAAACAAATATACGATTACAAGTTATTAATGGACAAATACCATTATCAATTAATGAACATATAAAAAATTCATGTGAAATAACTTCATGTGTTTATTTAATATCAAATTCACAACTTGTTCTTTGTTCAACAAATTCTGGTTTTGTAACATGTTGGAATACTCGTACAAATTCATGTCTTCTTCATTGGAAAGCTGATTCAAATGAAATATGTTATATGACAACAATTAAATATAAATTATTAACTGGTTCATCAAATGGTTGTTTAAGATTATGGAATATAGAAAATCTTGAAGTTAACTTAGGACAAACAAATAATAATGATTCGTATGTATTATTTCTAAATGTCGTAATATAAAAAATAAAAGGAATTTTTTTTTTTTTTGATTTCATAGAAATTATGGTTTAACTATTCAAGATGAATTTCAACTTGATGATGGAATTATTAGTGGATCATTTGATAATACATTTGATATGGGTATTGTTGGTACATTATGTGGTTCATTATGGTATATTTGTTGGACAACAGAACGAACAAAAACTCGTCTTGTTGCTTCACATACAGATCGTATAACTGGTGTTATACCTATTGAAGATACACATATAGTTACAAGTAGTCTTGATGGTACAATAAGAATTTTTCAATTAGAAGATCGAAATGAAATTCTTCGTTTTGATGCAAATGGATTAGTAAGTTAATTCATTATTTATTAAATGTTCCAGTAATAATCTAGAACAAAAAGAAAAATTTTTACTATATTTCGATTGAATAAAAGAGAAAAATTTCAAGTTTATTTTATTCATGAGCAAAATGTTTAATAGCATCGCTTAAAACTATTATTATTTAGTTACAAAAAAAAACATATGACATTTTTTGCCAAAGATCAACGATAGTTTTTAGGCTTCTCTAATTTCAATTATCGTGTTCTTGAATTTTTCACGAATTTCTTTGAGAAAGAAATTATTGTTACATTACCAAGTAATGGTAATCAAAAAATTAGTGGAATTGATTTCTTTGTTGGAAGAATATGATGATCTTTTACAAAGTTTGATTAATGAGTTTTTTGATCCCGAAAATCATGAATCAAACTTTATAAAAGATCACCATATTCTTTCAACAGTCATTCTAAGAACTATTAGATTTTCCTTATAAGTGAAATTATAGATCGAAATCCCATAATTTGATATTTGTCGAGAACTACCTACAAATGATTCGAAAATTTAGTAAAATGATTATAGTTCAGTGAAAGAAGCCTACGGAAACGAACCATTCTAGACTTTTGATAATATCACTGAAAATCTACTTATGAATATCCAATATGAGTTCAAATAGCAAATGTTATTTGGCTTCTCTGAAGCTTTACACTGATTCTCTTGCTTGTTCTTATACAATAAATTTCCGAGAAATCTGTATGACTACAGATAACTTTTCTCGATTTTCATCAACTTATAATATTGTTGATGAACATAACAAAACATATTTACCATAATGATCATGAACAAACTTTTCAGCTAAATCAGATAATTCTAGATTTCAAGTATATCTAATAAACTGATGATTGATAAATCAAAATTTGAAACTATCTTCTATCATCAAACAAAAAACGTAAATCATTTTCGTTAAAATACGATGAAGATCTTCTATTATTTTTTGCTGGAGTTGATTATTTCTGGAATATCTTTGATATAATTATATTTATTGATTTTTTCTGTTTTTTTTTGTTATATTCAGAAAGTAACTTGTTTAACATCATGGGATAATTCTATTGTTCCAGCAAATCATTCAATAGGAACAACAAGTCCAATAAAAAATATTCAAACAACTGTTCGATCAATTGTTGCTGGATATAATGATGGTACATTACGTATTTTTAATCTTCTTCATGGACAAATGGTACTTAAATTACATCCACATACATCATCTATTACTTCCATTAATGTTCCATTAAATAGTTCGTTTACAAAAGACAAAAAAAACTGTTTTTTTCTTATTAACTTTTAACTTTTTTTGTTTTAATTTGTAGCAACAATAAGTTTATCTGGTGCATCAGATGGTTCTGTTGCAATATCAAATCTTGTTCAAGGTATTGTTTTACGTGTATTAAATGAACATCGTGGTAATGCACCAATTTGTATGATTGATTCAAAACAATTATTAGAAAATAATTTTTCTATGTGGTTAATAACAAGTCATGATCGACGTGTTAGTTTATGGAAATCCAATCAACAATTTGATTTATGTCAATTAATTGATTGGTTAACATTTTCAGCACCATCATTTGCACCAGATGGTACAACTATACAAAATAATAATAATAATTGGCAATCATATCCACCAAGTTTAGCTCGTTTTATTGATCATAATTTATTAATGTATATTGGATATGGAATAGAAAAATCTATACAAATCTATAATCTTGATACAAAACAAATTACACGTACAATATCATTAAATCAATGGTGTTCATGTTTTGATATATCAAATATAAAAAATGATGAAAATGAAAATCGTTTAATAGCAATTGGTACAAAAGATCGTTTAGTACAATTAAAAGATTATACTCAGGAAACATTTCAAGATTTTATTGGTAACAGTGATACTATAATAAATATTAAATTTTTAAAAAATAAATCAAATGATTTATTAATTACAACATCATCAAATGAAATATTTCTTTGGAATGTACTTTTAAATTAGATGATTTGTTTTTTCTATATATGAATTTAGATGGTAGCTGTCTTTTTTTTTGTATAGGATTAATATGAAAAAATAAAATAACAAATTAAAACTTGATTATATCATTCATTTAGAATATGAAAATTTGATTGTTAGAATAAACATAGCCAAATATTACTCTTTTTTCTTAGTATTAATAGGAATGAAAAAGATGCAGAATATAACAAAGAATAAGCTGTCCATATATGAAAAAAAATCTGCAACTGTTTTTTTGTTTTTCATAAAAAACAATCTGCTCATTTGGTTGAAGCCCGGTTAAGATATTCAATTTTGAGTGTTTGCTTCGTAACTTTCTGGATACCCTGCAGAGAAACATTGTATTGTTTTATTAAAGATTCAAATGAAAAATACAATGCTCTAGTTAAACAAAAAGTTTGGATAGTGATTCAAGTAAGTCACCAGGATAAGTTTTGGCACTAGACAAGGATGGTATTAGCTGGTTTTGATCTATTTCAATAATCAGAAACACATAAAAGAGATATTTAACTTATAGTTTTTACAACAGTTTTTTTTTGAATATTATCATCATACTAGAAATTATTCTGTCATTTTCGACTTTGTAAATAAATATGGAGAATGAGTGTTAATTTAAATAATTTTGAGAATGATCGGATTCTATAAAACAACAGGGTCAGATACTAGAGAAGAAAATATTGAACTTAAATTGGAGAAGAAATCATAAAGTATTCTTTACAGTATCATTAATAGAATAATCTATGAATAAATACATGACATTATAGTTTTGGCGACTTTTATCAATCGCTATGACCGATGAAATTTGATTAGCATGTTCATCTACGAGTTTGTTGGTATGTTTTCAATTGCTTCAATTATTGATGATAGATTTTGTATTCATCATTTCCTTATTCCATAACTAATGAATATCTTTTTCATAAAATTCATGTATTTTGTGTGTGTATAATTGATTATCAAATTGACAATGCATTTTGATTCTTCTCTGAGTTGTATTCTAACAAATGTTTTATACGTTGCATGCTTGTTATTCAACTTGATAGTGTTTAATACTTGTGAAATTATCTGATGATTAGCAACAATCAATATGTCTGGTAAATGACACCTTAGAACAACAAGATAATATTCTTTATCGATCATATTATGATCATTTTTTTTTCTTGACGTGTTCATCAACATTTATCATCTATATAATCCTACAGTTGTAACTTCTAAAAATCTTATTATTAATCATCTTAGATAAAGTTTATATGACAAAACATCATTGATGTTTCACTAAGCTGTAATCTTCTGCTTCAATATCGTGATCTCAATAATACTTACAAATAGAAATAACAATAAGATACTAAAATATTCAAAAAATTCAGCACAATTTCTTGAAACTCACTTTTCACATTTTGAAATCAGTTAGTTTTCAAAAAAAAAAAAAAAAGAATAGAATTATTTTGAAAATTCTTCATTTTATATAATTATGTTTCGGTGTACATCGATCTGATTGTGAAGGTTATTTTTCTACTTGTAAATCTTCGTTACTATGATCACATCCACAAACATACCACTTCTTTCGATACAAGAGTCTTCACAAATGTTAACAGCTGTAACTTTGTTTATCTTGATGATTATCAATCATGTATCTAACGAAAATATGTTGCTGTCTGAAAATGAAAACAAAAAAGATTTCTATGATAGAAAGAAGTTATACTAACAAATTAACTATAACACCATTTGAAGATAATCTTGTATTTTTTACGATTGATTTTCTCTTAGATTAAACGAGAAGTAACGAAAATCTTCAAAAAAAAAAGATTCTATCATTCATAAGATTTATAAATCTGAAAGTCAATTTAATGAAGTATTCAAATAAAAGACAAAACTAATTTTTTGAATACTTTTAGACGATAAAATATACTTCTGTATTTCTAAAATACACAAAAGAATCGACCATTATTATCATGAATTGTGTGAAAATACAGAGAACGATCAAGATATATGAAGTTGCATCTAAAAGTCTGAAGCGTTACATTAAATTAAAGTACGACGAAGCATCACGAAGCAGAGGAGTACAGTAAGGTGGGTGTGGGTGTGGGCATAAAAGACACACCCACACCCACATCTCACTCTTATTGGGGTAGGGGGACTTGCTGCCCCCTCCCTCCATCTGCTCAGGACATGAATGCAAGAGTAAAAGAATCACTTTATGAAAACGTATTTTGTCAGTATAGTGCTTAAAATAGGCTGGTGGTACTAGGGTTAAATATGTTTCGTTCATCTATAATTTACACATATTCTGAAAGAGGACACGTAGGACTACAAAAACATGTAACTTTTGGAGAATCGAGTTTTCTTAGAAAAATCGACGTCTTGAAGTGGGGGCGGTACCGTTAAATAAAGGTTTCAACCAAAATGGATTTTCTGATTATCTGAGGTATATCATGGTGATTTCACTAAAAATACAATAAAGGTTTGATAGATCACCAGAAACCAACTAAACTGATGGATTCGTTTTAGAATATGCATGGTACACTAAGATGGGCATGATGCATATTGTCTTTATTCAAAAACAAACGAATACGCGGAAACGTTCACTTGTAAGCCAAAACGTCGAGAAGTGATATCGAACAAGTCATACATTTACGTTCGACCATGATCCTGTCTCAATGGATCCTCTATACATTCGCTTGAAGAATGACAATGCATAGATGTTCCATGAAGATATTATACACTATTTGTCATTTAGTTTGTTAGAAAGATGTTGATCTCGTACGCCAATATTGCCATGAGCTTATAGTGAATATTGATTGTGATATGTATATTATTAAAGGCTTTTTCTTTTTTTACATCTTCCATCATTCTAAAACTTAATTAATTAAGTGGCAAAATAATTAATTCCATTTGTTTGTTTCGATAGCATTTCACGCGTGTCATAGATTAGTATGAATATTGCTTTTGTTTAGCAACAAAAATATTTCATCAATTGATCGATCGATTTTTTGTTGATTGGTTTGTGTATTTACATGCCCTCTTTTTTGATTGTTCAAAGCAACAAACAAATAAAGACAGAAAAATAAACAACACATTCATTTTGTTTTTCTTTTCTCGCCTAATAAATTGCTTCATATGGTACATTAGGAAACTTTGATTGTTGATGATTTGTGTTGCGTAATGTTTGTTTTAAATCGAACATTGAATGATATTTTGATAAAAGTTCTTTCAAATCAGCTACAGGTGGTTCAGAATAAAAGAAATCAGAATCAAGAGCGTTGTTAGCATCAATTCGTTGTTTAGGATCAAGTGTAAGTAATCGATCAATTAGATTAAGTGCTAATGGTTCTTGAATATAAGGTTTCATTCGATCATAAACTTTTCGATGTTCACTGTCTGGTAACTTAATATTATTATAGAGTGGTAATGAATCAACACCGGGCCAAACATTCGGTTCAATACTGCCGCATAGACTTGAAATTAATTGAAGTTGATGTTGTTCAGTCTTTCCTTGCATAATTGGATAACGAACCCACATTTCAGCAAAGATACAACCTACACCCCACATATCAATAGCTGGACCGTAGTCTCGTTCACCTAATAATAATTCAGGAGGACGATACCACATTGTGACCACTCGATATGTATGTCGATTTTGTTGATTGGGTTTTGGTGGAGTAATTAATTTCGATAGACCAAAATCAGCCAATTTAAGTACACCATTACATGTAATCAAGATATTGGCTGGTTTAATATCTCGATGAATTATATCATTTGTATGTATAAAATAAAGAGCATTGAGTAATTGTTGCATAATAGACTTGATGTGTCCCAATGTGAATTTCAAATGTACGTTGCGCAAAATACCGGCCAGATCATGATCACAAAATTCGAATACGAAATAAAATTTACTTCGCAATGAGTTTCCTACTGCTGATCGACACATTTCAATCAGTCGCACAATATTATTGTGTCGAAGACCTTGCAAAATTTTAATTTCACGTAATGCTGTAATGGGAAAACCTTCTTCTTCTTGATTCATTAAGATCAATTTTATTGCAACAAATTCATTTGTCTTCTGACATCGTGCTTTAAATATCTCACCGTATGTCCCCTGACCAATCTTCTCGATACGTTCATATTGAGATATATCACCGATATAAGGAAATTCTAGTGGTAGCGATTGTTCGGATTCGTTTAAATCAGCCATGCGTTTGTAAGCTGTAATAAACTATTTTCTAGATAGATTTGTTGCGCACGATACTTTTCTTGTCTTTACACATTCGTTACCGGCATCAGGCAATGATGCATACAATCTACATGTACACAATCGCTTACAGGCAATGACGTCATTCTTACGCAATGAATTCAAACCACATGTTCTTCTTACATTCTGCAATGTTCTCATGGTGAATAATACAGAAGAACGGGAAGAGTTTCGTGAGCTACAGAAACAGCGAGAAGGTTGTTTGTTACAATTCTATTGAAAAAGTAGGTAGTCAACTTCGATGAAATACACGTTATGATGACGAGGACGTGCGTGTGGATACGGGTTTGAGTTATCTCTGCACAATCAATCTACCACACTGAAGACACATCATGTGCCATCTTTATTCATAAACGAAGCGATGTAACAGAAAAGAGAAGGAACCTTAAAACGAGTAAAAAAATTTTTTTCCAGTACCATTCGATCGTTCAGAAATAGGAAATGGCATTTGGTTATGCGCGCGGTTACGGTTAAATACACATATACTGAAATTCGATTGCATGAAAATATTCTCAATGAATTTTTAATTGCTGAATTTCGAAACCATTAGTTGAAGAAGCTGAATAAGAGAATGGAATTGAAGATTTTACATAAACTGGAAAGGATGAGACTTTTTGCAAACACTTATTTCGTCTCAGTTCTTGAATTTTTTCGACCTGAACAAATGATTCACAAAAGATAAAAAGTATTTTTTTGTGAGTTTGAAGCTACATCTCTATCGGATCATGTCCAAAAACTTTCTTGCTGTTGACACTTCACAAAGCAATAAAATAAAAATTTTCTTACAAAAAAACTTCAATTAATTATCTCATAAAATTTTCACTATGGTTTTTATATTAACTGAGCTAGAAATTTATGAGCAAACAGCTTCTGGTGAACACTGAAAAGTGAGCAATATAACATACAAATCCAGCTGATGATTAGATTTACAAAAGTAATTAATAACAGAATCAACTTTGCATAAGAACCTAAGTAACTATGCATTATTGTTAATCCATTAAGTCTTATTTCTTACATTATTGTACTTTCAGCTTGGCTCTTTTTGAAAAATTTAGGTATTCTAGGACGTGTTATAATTTAAAAAGACATCTCGATTGACATTTAACAAAGCAGTCTTCAATATAAAAAAAACCGCATTTTATAAATACAGGGTGTTCTAACAGTCACACTACAATTAGTGCTGTCCTATATCACTAAGTATAGTGTGACTTTTAGAACACTCTGTGTATATGTTTAAAGTTTTTCGTAAAATACTTTGTTAAAAGATCAGATCTTTCTTAACAAACCACTGATAGCATAAAAGTTATACTTCAAACATTGCTCGTTTCAACGAATAAAAGAACTTTGAACCAAGAAATACTTCACTATTAATATGTGGTGCTGCTGATAATAACATTAACTTTTCTTTGAATTTTTTCGCATCTTTAGCTAGAAAAACAAGCTTGGTGGTATTAAAACAATACACAAAACAATGACTTGTTTTGATACCTGGTAGTATTAATCGTACACGCATCTGTGCGTGTTTCGCTTGACGAATAACAAGTGTCTAAATAAAATTCTTTCATAAATTTACAAGACTTCAAAGGATTATTTCAACTGGTTGTTTGGCATTTCGATTTGAATTAGCATTAAAATAATAATCTCTTAACGTATGTTCAATCATCCATATAATATAACGATGTCTTGTCGCCAGATTAACACATTTTTCACTAATAAGAAATGCAGATTCTTTAAAATTATTTTCTAAACGTTGAGCATGTTCTTTATTATATACTCATAATTCAACTTTTTCTCAAATTATTTTAAAGAAAAACAAGAACTTTTTTTTCATTGAAAATAAAATTTTACTTCAAGACAAATTTTGGTTTAATTCTCAGTATTGATTGCACTGATTAAATTTTATTTTTTTATGAAAATTTTTCGTATTACAAGATTAATGATAAAAAAATGTTATATTATTTATCTCTTCATGAAATAGCTACATTTCGATAATAGCCTATTTCAAACCATTTCCCACTTTTTTTAATCGTACAGTAATCATATTTGTTAGACGGCTTTGACTTTTACTGTAAAAAATGTTTGAAGCCATTTACAAATACAACAAAAAAAGGTTTTTCAAGTTATTTCTTAGATTAAACAATACTTTTCATACACATTAGCTGTTAGCCACAATACTGTCTGAAAGTTATCTGAAGAAATATTAATTTTTATGTCTATGTAAGTTATAATAACGTTAGAAATTTTACAATAAAGATTATTTCATTGATACATTGATTATTGAATCCAAATTTTTATATGTATAGGAAACCGGTCAAATAAAGGATAGGAAAATGTTGTCGTAAGAATAATAACAGAGCAAAGAATAATAAGTTACTTGTAATATATAGACAAGAGATCATTCAGTTCATAAGTTCATAACTTTAACAGAAAGGCTAAGAGATCCTAGTGATTGATAGTTGAAAGAAGAAAAATAGAATATTACGGTCGTGTGTGTAATGCAGAATATGTTGAGATTTTTCGCAGAAACATAATTCAGTACTTCATACAGTGAGGTATTACATGCTACGTCCCTACTCCAATTATCTTTCGTCTTAATTCATCGAAAAGAAAAGATTTGTTTTGACATGAAATTAAATAAATCTGGCACTTAATGCAACAGACGTTGTTATTTTTATTTTATAGCTTTCGGTGCTTTTTCCGTCTGTTTCGAACTATGAGATGGTGCAACATGTACTCCCAAAAGAATTGCGCCACCTTGGATGGGTGTGCGCTAGATCGCGAAACAGTCTCACAGATTTATGTGAGATAATATTTCCAAGTGGATTGTATAATTTGTGACATTATTCAATCCTAATTCGGTTACTATAATGAATTTTTCGTTTTGGACATGAGTTTATAGATGCTAGTATAATTATGTGCGAGTGTTGGTGTAGTATAAGACAAAAAAGGCTGTGCCCACATCCTGACGAACGCGTTTGTGTGAAGTAACATTAATGTAAAGAAACTGACTATATAAACTTCCGAGTTAACATGTGATGTGACGTTTTGAGACAAAATAAACAAAGAGAAAGGAAGAGAATGACTTGTGTATTGCGTCGATGAAGTTATTGCGTAAGTCATATTATTGTGTTTGTTTTTAACATGGTAAAAACCAACTTCTCTCTTCCTATTGATGCGACTATGACAATCAACTGATTTGATGCATGAGTTTTTTCTTGTATTACGAATATTATTTTTTCAAGACATTCATGTAGATTCACCATTGATATGTACGCTACTGTAAAGCAATGATATAGTCAAGATTTTTCGAGTTTTGAGCAAAAACTAGTTGCGATGTGCAAAAATCGGTTAATCGCGTCCTTGGTAAAGCAAAAATTTTGCTTATTCGCTCTTGCTCCTTAGCAGTGACTACGCTATTGCTGTCTATAAATTTCTTCTTCTTGACAGCTGCACTTTAGTTTTAGCTTTCGAGTGTCGACATGAAATATTAATATTCTGTCTTATCTTGTTGCAACGATTCTCTTCACTACTTTACCTTCAAAAAAAAAAGAAAGGCTAAAAATACAACAAGTTATTACATGTTGTCTTATACAAGACGAGCATTAAGAATAAGATCTGCAAATAATGTTAAAATACATTAAAAAGAAGCATCAGTAAAAGCATGGCTCAACTAGAATCAATACACTTGTTGCCGATCTTGAGATAAAGTCATGTTTCATAGTTATCGTTGCTTAACTCAAGTTCATTCGATGAGATAATGGATCTATTGATATATCTATTTATCGCATTCACATATAAATTAAGGGAATTCGTGTGGATATAGCTTTTTTTTCTGTATTGCCTCACATTTATACGTCGTTCGCAACGTTGTGTTGATAAATAGGCGTTGGCGACTCTAATGTTCTTTGTCTCTCTGTTGTCTAGGATAGAAGAAAAACATTCTACAGACACTGGCGTATACCAAGGAAGATGAAGAAAGGAAGAATGAGAAAAAAAGCAAACCGACTGCAATAGAAATTTCTCGAAACGTCGCGAAGTTACAGGCTTCACATCAACTAACGTTGCTCGGCTTCTATAAAAGGAGTGTGTGTGTGTGTGTACTCAAATCGAGCATACAGTTTTAAAATAAACATTAGCAAGCAATTTTTTCTTTCTAACATCTCTACTCGCACAACTTTTGACAATCATGTCATTTTTTCCAATCGATCACTATCGAGGATCTACCGATCCCTCAGATCGTTTCTTTGGTGATCAACTGCATCTCTTCGATCCTTGGTGTGACTTCGAGTCTGTGTCAGAAGAATCGGATAACATGCCTGAATCATTCCGGTGGATTAACCAACCACGACGTCTTAGTCGCACATCGAGTCGCAGTGGTGCAAATCAACATTACAAACATGCCGGTCAATCGGAGAAATTTCGTGTGCAATTGAACGTGGCTGGCTTCGATCCAACATCGATCAAAACACATGTTGAAGATCGAAAAGTAATTGTAGAAGCTAAACAAGAAGATCGAGAGTCTGATGGGGACTTCCACATTCAAGAACTGCGCAAAACCTACGAGTTACCCGAACATGCTGGTATGTAGCTCCGTTGATAAATTAATCGATTTCGAGTGCCCATTCTCTTTTTATTAGATGCGAGTCATGTGGCCTCGTTCGTCACTCCGCACGGCATACTGGTCATCGAAGTACCGATTCGAAATCCTGAAAAAGAACGACAGTTGGCCGAAGCCAAGAGTGGTGAACAGAATCTGGCTCAGTTCGGTGAACATCGCGATCCTCTGTTTGATTATGCTGCCTTTCTCGGTGGTCCCTTCAAGCCACATATCGTCGACACCAATGGCCAGAAACAATTGCAACTCACCATGCCCATGTTAGACTATCATCCTGACCAAATCAAATTGTCTGTCAAGAACAACAATTTGATCGTACAATCCGAACACAGACCCAGGAAGTCGAATCATTCTGAGCGATCGTTCTTCTTTCAGACGGTGAAATTGCCACCAGGCACACAAGCCAAACAACTTCAATCGCATTTGACACAAGATGGGCAACTGGAAATCGAGGCTCCATTTGTTGAACTCAATGCAGATGAGACTCCTGTTGAAGGTCAAAAGCAATAGACATATATTTCTTTGAACAATTCACTCTTATATCTCTGCATTCTTAGTCTGTCAATGTAGAATAAACTAGAACCCTGGCTCTATAAGCTGTGTACCTTATTTAAGTTCTTTTCAACTGATGATGCTAGTATAAGAATCATTGGAGTATCTGATAGTTAGAAGCGTCAACATATGTACAGAGAGGTTATTTAGTTTTACATTATATATTATTTAGAAAACGTGAATTACTGCAGAGTCTGATAGTCTCAAATAACATTTTTATAACGACGAAAAAGTAATAATCTGCCAATGACAAACTGAAGCAACAATCAAAGGTAGGAAGATTTATTTGATATGTGCAGTGACATGTGTCAATAGAGTTTATAAAAAATAGAACTCGAAAGTGGCTGTAAGTAAGTGATCATGAAAAACATCCATTTATCATTTATTTGTTCGATGTTTATCACTACTTCATGAATATCAATTCTGATAGTAGCAAATGCCTCGATAATTTCGCCTTATTCCGTGCCAAAGGATGCATCTATGAATATCATCATTCCTAAAAAGCGATTGATCAACGGCGACATTGTGACAAAACTTTCTTTCAATTTCTCAAGTTTTTTCTTTAATTTTATCCAAGTCGTCTCGATATAGGCTATCCTTGAGATCATGGTCACTCATTTGTTCATACGTTCAGCTATGTACCATCGTAATTTTAGTAGTCTTCTTAGTATTGTCATCTCAAACTTGACCCAGAATATCTGAGTTAGTTTGTGTTAATCTTAGTAATCGATGTTTCTTCTCAATTATTGATGGCCTTCAGTAGAGAACGTCAATGGTGCTCATTTGGTTGCTGTTTGGTCATCTTCTGCATAGATTCTTGTTCAACTGTTAGGGTATGGCTAGAAGTGGGAGTGTTTCTTCTCTTTACACACACTATTATCCACACCCTACAACCATCTACCGAACTGCTGACACCGTAAAAATAGCAGCCGTTAGAACAACAAATTCAACATTATTAGTCATGATCTTATGAGTCCGAAAGTGCAGCTCTAACAAACTTCATTCTAACTCTGTATATTAGATGAAACATTGGAGCTGATCGTTTCAGTATGTAATATATGGGAGACTTTTTTCTCGTGATTAAAATAAATATTATATTGATATGAAAAAAGAAATTTATGAATGGAAATAGAGTCACATTTTGAATATTATGTTGCAGTTCCACTAGTCAAACTTAGTTTTGGCCATCGAAGAGCAAATGGGAATTTGATTTTAAGTATCTACAAGGATCAAAGAATTCAGTTTGCGTTGATCATAGCTAGATGTAGAATTACTCGATAAATGGATAGATCGTATAAAAATGGTCTTGATTTAGTTGTTTTTCAAAGGAGATCCACTCGCATTGGTTCTATACATTCAAGAGTTATGTCGTTGAATATGTCTAAATAAGTTATTTATATTACTTACTTGAACTTTCTCAAAAAGTTTCCTTCGAAACTCAATAGCTTTCATAAGCCGAATTATAAAAAGGCCAATCGGTCGATTGTAGTCAAAAGCACATTTCAAACAAATAGAACCTATCCATTCACTTTTATATTCATTGATATGAAACGAGCGCCCTTCTCTATTATTGTCGCCGTTTCGATAATCCAACTGTTCGCTCATTTCTCGTACAGCTGTCTCCCCACACTGTTTCAAATGTACCATCTATTTTCATTCTTGGATGACCTTTAACAACACGTCGATAGTACTTCCCATGATGATGTGTCACTACAAGAAACTGTAAAGATTATACAAAGAAATAACATCAGATAGAAAAAAAACAATTTACTTTATCATTGTTGATAAACAATATGCCATACGAGTATCGATTGAGAGTATTTTCACGTAATTCTTAAACACGTTGCATGTCGTGAGTCGTTAGTTTGTTCTGTGACACTTTAAAGTGAACAAATGTGTGTTGAACAAATTCGATATCATAAAGAATGTATCTTAAGTTATGAACGCTGTAGTCAATATTGTTTTTTATATGTTTCTTTCGTCAAGAAAACTAATATTGATTTCATAGAAAATTTCGATTTTTTTATTCGAACCTTTTCGATGTCACGTTGGTAATATTCAAATAAAAGAGCAACATAAAAAGAGTTGGGCAAGTTAAGTGTCTGAAATGAACTTAGCAAAGAATCGCTTGTTTAAATGTATTCAGTTACTATGCAACTTGTTTTTCTTTAGATTCTACGTTGTTTTGAAATTCTTCTTCTTCTAGTTTTTTCTTTCATGATACATCATAAGACGATTTCAAACTGAAGTCGAATTCAGAAAGCAAATGAAATAACCATAAGAAATATTTACTAACACGAAATATAAAAAAATATATTGATTACGAAGCAAAATTTAGATTGCTCTCTCTATACTCATTAAATTGTTGTGTTGATTCCGATAGGTTGCCATTTGTATGAAACGATTTACTGTAGTAAGACATTGTTTCCAAACAGCGAATGATTTTGTTCAATGTCTGAAGTGGTAGATTATTCAGTAATCTACAATAGTTTTAAATGTAATAGAAATAAAACAACCAATGGTTTCTTTCTGAAAAATTCATTTTACCTTTGTAAATCTGAAAAGATGTTTGAATTGGCTGCAGTATTTGCTTCATGACACTCAAACCAAGTAGTACAAACAGAACCCAATGTGAAACCTGAATATTGAAATGCACATGTTCACATTTTCTGTTCGAAAAGTGTAATATCAAGTGGCTTATCACTCTTTAACCAAAGAGCCAAGTAAATGATATGATCTTCTCATGTTATTAATTCTTTACACGTTATCGACGAAAATTCAATATTATGCACAACATCAACAGATTCGACTGTCATCTATTGAATATCTTCATAACTATAATCGCTTGCAGTAGAAATTTGACGACAAATACATAGATATTCCTTGAACTGTACGCTATGAAGATTATCATTAAGATACAAGCTCTTCAAAGCATCAAGAACTAAATGCACTTTTTTCTCTAAATGACAATATGTTTGATATAGTATATATGTACATTTCAAATGCTTTCTTACTTGCTATATTTCGTTTACCTAACAGAATCAATAAAGTCTATTAAGTACAAAGAAATTTCGTAAAAAGAAACATACTAATGTATTTCAGATGTTGATGTGATGAACGGTTTGCCTTCTTCCAAAGCCATTCCAGCTTATCTAGAATAAAGACGAAAATCATTTACATGCATACTGTTCTCTTCGAAGTGCATTATTATAATTATAATTTTACTTCCGTACCAACTATTCATTATTATCTATGCGAAAATGCCTTCAGCAAGTTAATATTAAGAATCGTGATCTGAAAAAAAATTGGCAACTGTTTCCGAAGAAAAGTATTGAGATTAAATAGCAGAATAATACACGATTACAGCATCTGTATCTGACGTCGAAAAATTCAATTTCCATCTCACTTTTTATTGGACGAGACTATATACGGCTAAAAAGTCGTGCTATATGCGGTGTCGTATTACTGCGTCAACTATTATGAGAAAATATGAGCAACATATACCTGTTAAGTAGTCGTTTTTTTTACATCGTTCACTGACGAAAAACGGACTGTAACTGTATTCCATTTTGATCGAGCTAGGTAGGAAATTTTCCAAAAAAAGAGTCATTCACCTTGAAAATGCATTATTTCAACAAAGGAACATTATTTTCACATGAGAATTTAATGATACTCTCAAAGTCATTAGATCTATATGTGGGCAAAATTTCGGATTGAAATTCTATTATTTGCTTTTCTGGTAGAAATATAAGACCTGATCGTGGAACTCGATCAAATAGTCATAACTCAACTCTTGAGAACCATGCACATGACATGAATACTTATAGGATTTTTCTAGTCTTACAGAAATCTTCTTAGGAATCCAAAATGTGCTTAAACGGTAGAAATCAAAACAAGTAATTGTTATATAGGTAGATAATCATGCTCTCCACAAGTAATATTAACATTAATAGATTCTCGATAAACTTTACAATAGTTAAGATTTTTATCTGTTTTTTATGAAATGTGTTTTCACTTCTATTCAGTTAATCAAAATCAAGTGGTATGTGGAAATCAAGAGGATCTTTCTAAACAATCGTTTTTCTTTTATACTAAACATCCGAGAAGCAGTCGATGAAACTGGACAGAAACGGATAGACGTCCATAAATACAATTTTTATCTTGAAGTCCATTATGAATGGTTCCTAAGTACATAGGTTTTTATTGTACCTAATTTGAGTTCAGTACATCATGACATTGTATAGTTCAATAACTTTTGTTATTTATTAAAATTTTGATTTTGTTCCATTTTACGACGTATAATTCTGAGATATATATATTACTATTGATCCATCACTTCTATTCAATGTAATGCATAGAAAATATTTCGATATTTACATTTACTAAAACATCTGAGAGGTTTCAATCGATTTTATGTAAGAAATGAATATTTTGATAAAATTTCATATATTTATTTAGTTTTTTTAAGAACAATTCTAAAACAAAATGGATTGTTTATTTATCTTAAATTGTTTAAATTGATTCATAAAAATAAACGAATAATAAAATATACAAATAGATATTTATTATACGAAAAAAAAAAACAAAAACAAAAAATATATTCATTGACAATATGTATATATTGATGTGTATTCTATACAGATTATATAATGATAAAAAAGAATCAAAAATATTATTTAGGATTTTTGTTAATAATAATTAGAGTTCATTTATATATAGAAGAATTTATATGTTTTATGATCGACATCTTTTTGGACATTTGTACCATGCTTTAATAAACTTATTTTGATTTTTTGATCTGGAATCTATTAAATATCAAATAAAAAGCAAAAAAATAAAAGAACTAATAAAATTAATAAATATATTCTATGTATTATTTACATTTTCTGCATTCTTGTTTAGTCAATAAACCCATACTATATCCAAATATACAAGAATCATTACAAATAAAAATAAAATAAACCAAGGTTATAATGACATTTTCATAGTAATTAATTCGACAAGTCAAATATAAAATTTTTATAATCAACAAAATAAACAAAATCTAAATTAATCAATGTCAATATATAAATTCTATAGAAGAAAAAGATATGTACCAAATTCATCTACAATTTATCGTTCGTTAAGCTTAATCAACAATAATTTATGACTAATATAGAAAAAGACATGAAAAATATTCTCTTTTCAACTTAATCTATTCACATCACTACCCTTATATCAAATAACTTTAATAGATACAATTAAATACATATATTTAGAATAAACAATAAATTATAATTAATTTGTGAATTAAAAGAAAGACACTACATTCAGCATTTTCAACATAATCAAAAATGCATTTGAACCTATATAAATACATAATTAAAATAGTTATTTATCAAATGATTGAAAACAGCAAAGAAATATGGTTAAGGTAAGTATATATTTATCTAAATAAAATAAAGCGTAGAAGAAAACTATCATTGATGAGTAAAATACTTGTTAATATACGAATTATTATATTCATTTAAAAACAGATAACAGAATGTGAGTATCGGAATAAAATTAACATTCTATAGAGACATGCATTATTGACAATTCATTAATTTTCATTATAAAAAAATCACTGAATAATAATTAATGATTATCATCTTCTTTAAAAACCGTTTAATCAATACAATAACTTGAATAAAAATGTATTCATATGATATGTTCTAGAGATTAATGTTCTTTTTTGTTTCTAATGAATATACATCATTTATGAAAAAGTTGAAGGCGCTTTCTGAGCTTATGTGAATAGAATAGTTGCCATTTATTATAAACTATGCTATCGAAGTTAGAATCATATACAGCAGTGCAAACTGCAACACATTAGTTGGAACCATTAAGCCATATATCGCTATGACTAGAACTAGTTACAGAGAATGTGCAGCCTTTTTCTCTGACGCAGATTACTGTAAATTTGACTTTTATACATGAATTTAAAGAGAAGAAAATTCTGAATATCATGGATCGTATTACAGCTCTTTTTCTGAAACCCAACACGAGCACTCCCATGTAATAAAAACCAGAAAAAATCCGACAGTTTACCGTGTTTTTACCGCTGAGGTTATTCCTTCGTTTGCAGCAAAAAATCAGTTGTTTTTTCTGTTAAACCACCGTTTACCGCTAAACGTGATTCGATTTTTGTAACATAGGCTATTATTCAACAACCTTTTTCCTGTCATCACGATCCGAATGTCATGCCAAGCTATAGTGCTAACACATAGTTATTCTGAAAGCCATAAGATCTTGTTTTGTATACTTCATTTATAGAAGAAGAAAATTATTCCGACATTTCAAACTAGTTTCAGACAGTCGAATAGCTGCAATTGAGCTTTCCTTAACTTACATATTTATCTAAGAATATATTCATTGAGATATGATATAGAATTTTCGGCTGTTTAGATGTATTTTTTTCACAGAGAAATTATAAGTTGTGAAGACAGACATTGCTTTCACAGAGTTGAAACACTGTCGAAAATCGCTAATATCAAAATTCAGCATAAAACGCTAGTTTTCTCTTCACTTCGTTGTTTCATGTATTCAAGTCAAGAAAGATTGAAATAAATGTCACTGGTAGTGATCATAGTTTCACTGTCCGTTTGCTCTCTTCTTGCTACAATGATATCCAGTTTTTATGTAAACGTGTAAATTTTAATTGAACACATAATTATATCTCATCTTCATGAGGATATGCTGATGCTCAGTGCTTAGTTGTGATCACAAGTTTGTAAAGAAGATTGACAGTTATCTATAATAAGAGCCTTATAAACTTTTTCCTTTCCACGTGCGATATCAGTGGCATTTTAAATATAATCGAGGATATCATATTAAGCTGCTTAGAAAAGTTTGTATGAAGAATTTAAATCACTACTTAACTCAAAAATATGTTTGTAAAAATTTTTGTAAAACTCTTATTTCAGATAATTGTTAATGTTCTTTACAAATATGTAGTCACAACTAAGCACTGAATATCATCATAGTCTTACGAAGGTAAAATATACTGACTTATATTTAATTGAGTAATAAAATAATTTAAATGAGCAATAATTTATTTAAATTAAAAGTAAATTTTATATAAGATAGATTTTATATAAAAAGGGTGTTATAGTGTGATTCGCTTATATATCTTTTTTTTTCTTTCCCTCACTTGAATATTTCTCTTCTCTTGATATTGTTCAGGTATACTCCCTTCTTCGTTATGTTTTCTTTCTAGAGTGTTAAACTTTTTCCTAACTCATTCGTATATATATAGTTACCATTTCTCAAATAAAGAGTAGTTCAGTATTGATCTGTTAGATCAATCATCCGCTAATAAAGGACAATAGGAATTCATTTATATACACAAATACGTAGTTTTTCAATTCTTGCAAAATAAAATATAAAAAGAAAAAGAGGCAGACCATCTAAAGCAAAGAAACTCTATTCACATAATAATATACTGTTTTTTTATTTTTCTTTTGTTTTTTTTTTCAATTGTAAATGACTTTTTTATCTCTCTAATTTATATAAAATAATGTAGTTTTTCTTTGTTTTATTGCTAAAATTAGAAATTACTATTGCTACTTAATGTATTAATTATAGTACATTTAATAATATACAATTACTCAAATGAAGTTTTTTTATTGCTTAAAAATTATTTCTAAATTATATTTTAATTGTTGCTCATTTCAGTATTTTTATTGCTCAAATAAATACTAGCCTTATTTTTGTAATCACTGAAATAATTATTGTAAAACACGATCTAAAAGAAGAATTGAAGTGTAAAAATAAATATTTCGACCCTCCGATAGACATGTATATTAATAATGTTTCGCCATAATATATGAACTACTGTATCTTCGATTTTAAGATGTACAATCATTGTAGAATGAACAAAAAAAGACGAGAAAACAATACGCGTCAATCTCGTCATCACTGCTTCCATTTCATTTTGTTCATTTCCTTTTCCTCGTAATTCTTTTGTTTTTTTAATTATACTGAATTTTATTCGTGACATCCATACATTTTTTTTGTGATTTTTATATAATTTTTGTGAACGTTAACGAAAATCGAAATCGAGGTAGTGATGACGAGGTTGGCGTACATTGCTGTTCTTCCTTTTATTTATTCTTCAGATACCGTATATCTTGACACTGTGCCGGGGGAAGAGATCGAACATGTCTGACTAACAATCAGATGCATAGAACCACTACCCCATTCCGGCTTGTAAATCTTTCTCTGTATATTATCATTATCTTGTCTTTTGAGTCCTATCTTTCGTAAACGTTCGAAAAAATGATACAAAAATCACAAAAAAATGTATGGATGTCACAAATAAAATTATAGAATAATCTAAAAAAAAAATATATAAATATCTTTCTAATTGCATGTCTACAGAAAGATAGTGAAGAAATATGTCCGAAAGTAGATGGAATGAAATGATCATCTGGTGATTAGCAAGAATAGTTGCATAGTCTTTCACATTTTAGTTCCTTAGGAATTGCGCTCATAGCTTTTTCTAATTAAATTTTTTATTATTCACTATTATTTGCACTAGACTAAATATTTTAATATTATAAAAAAAAAAAAAAGAAATTTTCATTATGATGAACAACTCAATACAACAATACATCAAAAATGCTCAACAATATCAATAATTGGTAATGAAAAACATCACCTAAGTATGTTTGAGTGGAAAAAAAACTCATGATTAAAGTTGCCGATGGATTCCCAGATGATTTGTAGTTCTAAAATTTTTCTGTTCTTTAAAATATGTTTCTGATTAAATTTTTGTATATATTTTTTATGCTAGACATTTTACTATTTCAAACACAAGAACAGTAGCAGATTTAGCGAAGGAAATGTTGGGGACTATTGCCCTCCTTTCCGAAAGATTTTTCTCGGTTTCTTCTACCAGAAAAGTCTTAAAAATAAGCTAATTGTATCTTTAATGAACTTCAAAGCACGTTCTATGATCATGACAATTCTACATCCTCACAGAATCGTCCCTACTATAATGCCACTACATAAAAAATAAATGATACAGTCTCTATGACATTTCATGATTATACTATGCCAAAAACAAAATTAATGCGAAACTTTGGTATCTTCTATTATCAGTAAAAAAAAAAATCAATTTATGAATTTATTTATTCATTTACCAAGATTATACATTCGAAGATTTAATCATTTATCATTAAAGAATTAGCATAATTTTTAAGATCATTATTAAAAACAATGTGAATCCATCTATAGTGATCAATTGAAGACTGTAATTTTACTTGGTTCTTGTAAATATCAATAACGTTTTCGCCTTCTAGTGAAGACATATTAATAATTGTTATTGAAAACAGAAATATTCTTGAAACTTTTGCAACAATCAGTAATATTTCAGAATTATCATCAAATGGAAATAAATTTTATCACTCATATATAACTGAATAAGTTTCGTTTAAGTAGGTTAAATTATTAAGATCTTATACGTTTTGTAAAATAAAATCCATAAGGAATATAGAAGTGTAGGAGTGAAAATTTGAACTCACCCCTCATGCAGACTATAAGGATGTGGGTTAATATACGATCACAGACCGTATATCAATAAAGTCTCCCTGTGATGTATGAATTAGTTCCTAAGTGCATTTCTGGAGAAGGATGATGAAGAAATGCGTCATAAAATATTCATCGAGGAATAGTACAAAGTGTAAATTTCGTAGATTCGAATGACAAAGGAACGTGTAGAATTACTTCGTTCAATTTGAAAGATTTTTTTCTATAGATACTACATAGTATATTTACAAATAATCCTTAACAAAATTTAGATTTAACTAATCTATTGAGTTGTTCTAGAGGACCTAGTTTTTGCGAAAAAATTGTATTTTTGCATTTTAATTTAAGACTTTGTGCATATAGAGAACTCAACTAGATTAGATTCCATTAAAAAAAAACTCAGTAGTTTTCAAAAAAGTCTCTTCGAGACGTGCCACTTTCAAAAACAAAAAAACATGTTGTACACACGATCCATACAAAAAGATCTCTATCTTGAAAGCTTCATGTCTTGAAGAGAGTTTGTTCAGTGAAAATCTTTTTAGAGTTTTTATTAGAACACTGTAATATATCTATAGGCATCAAAACATTGACATCAAACCAATCCTCTTATAAGCCCTATCAAAAATAATATTGATACAAAATTTGTTTAATTTTGAATATCAAATAAGTATTCTTTTGTATGTCAAAACAGCCTTGAGCATTGTGTCACATTTCTCATATCATGCACAAGTTCATCAGTTGCTGTCTTACGGTTTCTAGAGAAAATGTCTAGTGCAATAATATGTTCTTTTCTAGTGTCTATATTACGTGCAACAAAATTTTATGTCGATAATTATTTTGAGATGATGGGTTTTTAACTGAAGTACTTTTTTTAATATTCAAAAAGTAAAGATTAAATGTAAGCTCGTACTCTTTTTGAGCTATAACACTAGATCATTATGTCATGTTTTGTATTTTTCTATTTAGTAGGTCAAGATAGAAACAGAACATTCTCTACAAAATAGTATGAATTAATATTTATATGAAAATTTTAGTGTTAAGTTATAATAGGAAAAAACTATTGAATCATATTTCAATAATTTGAAAAATAGTATTAAAACATAGATAAATGTATTTCGCGTGAATATTACAATAAAACATATTAATTATTCGATTATATTCCACATTGAAATATGCTAATGGATTACATATGTTTCATTTTTCGCTACATTCAGAAATGTTTGTATTCTGTTGAATTTTAAGAAATTTAGTAAAGAAAAGGTATTCTATAAATTCATCGATGATATCATTAAAATATATATTAAATTTTTGAGTTTCTTAAAATCATATATTTAAATAGTTAAACGTTTCTTTTACCTCATCTTCTTGATAATATATTCCCTGTTGAATAGTTATTTTTATCTACATAATTAATTCAGTCGTATTTAAGTAGTTTATTACAGACATAAATAATAGTTTTCCGTTTAATGTCAATTCAAAAATATGTCTATTCTTATAATTATTCTTTTTATCTACTATATAAGCGTAAACATACGCTTACATACTTCTTGTTTCTACATCTATGAAAGTATAATAAGATTATTTTATAAACATATTTTTAGATTAAATAATTATAATCATGGTATCACAACGATTTTATTTTATTCTTATTCTAATGTTGGTTATTCTACCTGTTTATAGTATTCATTATGCAGGAACATTAACTGGACGTGAATGTTTAGCTTGTAAGTTGAAAACAATATAATAGTTAAATTTGTTCATGATTAATTAATTATATTTATCTTAGATTATGCATCGACTGATATTTATAAAAATCTTCAAGCTTTATTTAGTTGTCCTAAAAAATGGTTAATGAAAGCAAAAAAGAAACATCTCATATAGAGAGACATCTTTTACTTGTTAATGATGAAGATTATGACAAAAAGAAAATGGTTTTTTAATCAATAATTATTCCTTTATATATATATAGCAGTGTTGCATGGTGTTCATCTGTATTCATAGGTATCACTATTTCATAAATAAATGAATTGAAGAGAAAAATCCTCAGTGCATATATAAACAACATTTTTTCAATTGTTTTATCAGTATTTTTTCCTTAGAAACTCAATTGAAAATTTTCTTTTTTTGCACTCAACAATGGAAAGCTATACAACTGGAAATAATATGGCGTTCAATGCATACAAAATAAAAAGAAAAAATAGCACTAAATATATGGAAAATGATAAAGATTAGAATATTGAGAATAACTGTTTAACATTCTTATAAATGCACTTGAAAATTTAGAATAAAATACATGATAGTAAAATTAATGAATAATCTTTTGTTTTATCAAATTTACAAGAGATCTAATATAAAATTATGAATAAATGAAAAAAACTAATTTCATTTTGTTTGCTGTATTTCATCAGATTCGTATATCAAACAAAAATTTTAAATTTATCATAAACTTTGTAATCATTTTTCTTCTATGTGTTTCAATTTGTAATAAATTCATAAATGAATAGTTTGTGTTTAAAAATAAGTTAATAATCAATTAAAAATGTACTGTTTCTTTAGTTTCTTAATTACTCATTACATATTATCACGTTTCATTTCAGACAACACTCGAACTTTAAGTATGAAAATAATTTTATGGAAGACAAATTAGTTTACACAAGGCTGTAAATCAAATGCGTACATTCTTTTTTGTCCTTCTAACATACTCTTCACTGTTCATTGAGAATAGTGGTACTTAAACATTCATTCATAATTAAATCTAACGTAGAATATAAAAGTAATGCAGTAATCTGCATCTTTTCAGTCTCTATATCAAAAACATTAACGATAATATCACGATTCTTTTAATTCTGGTAATATAATTCAATGTATTCATCTAAAAATACGTTTATCTGTTTCTTGTCATTTATTATAATAAACATTCTTTACATAAGAAAATAAAATTATTTATTTATTAGAATATCAAAATTATCACTATTATGTCGATACATTTTTGGTTAATTTTTATGATTCTTATGTATATAGTGATCATTGATGGTTTTTCTTTAATAGCACCATTAACAGAAAATGAATGCAAAGAATGTTAGTATTATTTCCTATTTATTAATTATTAAGTTTATATCTTTTTATTAGATTTTGCATCACACAATGTTCATAAAAATCTTCATGCTTATTTTAATTGTCCAAAAAAATTTCGACCAAAAGTTAAAAAATTGAAATCATATATATCAAAACGTTCATTAAAATATATTGATGATCACCAAAATTATTTACGAATTTTCAAAATAATCAAAATAAAATAATTACTATTTGTATATTTTTTCGAAAAGAAAAGTCTTTTTACAATAGATTCAGTTAGATTACTCATTATTATTAAACTATTCATTCTCTTCTGTAATAAATTAAAACAAAAAAATATATTACTTATACAAATTTTTCTTTCGTAATTTCTTAAACAATCCAAATACAATAACTATATTTTAGTTTTTAATAATACTGATTACACCGAAACAATAGAACAAATCAATGACTATTTGTTTATCATATGATTCATGTTACTAACATTAAATATTCAAAGAAAAATACTAAGTACATTTTTCTTTGCACATGCCCAGATTCTATAAAATATTGTTTAAGATATTTTGAATGGAACTAGTAAATATTTGCAGTTTTATGAAGCTTTCATCTATTATTCTAGAATGAATGATCATCACATGTAATAGACGTGTCATGATTAAAAAAAAAAGACGATTCTAAGTTTAATAACTCAACAATAGCAACAGCGAAAGATCTATGGGTTTCACTAATCGAGAAAGGAATACTTCAGGAGTCTTTTTGTCTAATATTATACAAGAAAAAATTATTTTAAAATCTATCATCTTCGTAAAATATTCAATGATGTTTGATTTTAGGAGTTTTTGATTTTGGTATGTGCTTTAGTTTGTCTTATATAGTATCAGATAAGAAGATGATTGAGATTCTTCTCTTCTGCATGCAGAAAGCAGCATGTCTGTAGCTGTTATCACTGTCGTCTTGTTGAGCTCGAACGAACTTGTCTTTCATTTTAATGCATACATTAGGTGCTGTCATTCACTATTTAGATCATTTCCATTACGAAAACATCCATAGTCTATTTCAAAATAAAAAAGGTGGATCGATATTTTTTGAATAACTTTGGATAGAAGTAAAACAGATAGCTACGATTTTTACTGTTAAAAGGTGGAGATGGAGCCGTATCGAACTCAATATTACGAATAATTTGATCTAGTTTTTTCAAGGATTTAAATTGACGTTTTAGAAAACCAACAAACTTCGTAAGGTGATTACGGCCAATTTTCAATAATCGAGCGTGCATTTGAACCGCTAAATGAAGATCTATGAAAGTGAACAAGACGCAGACCTTTAGACTCGTTCATTCAGGAGTTATAAGCATTTTATTCAAAACTCTTAGCCTATTTTTCTATTAATTACTGTGAAAAAAAAAAATCACTTTTTTTGTGTTTTTCTTATTTTGAGAGAAACCTAGTTTCCACCATTTTTTCTTTTTTACAAAATTGATTAGGAAATCTTTAGAAAACATATCTGAAAAGCCTATAATATATCATTCGATGCGTCTTGATCTCCTCTTTCCGACGGCAAAAATTGCAACTATCTACCTTGCTTTTACCAAAATTTATTCAAAAAATATCCGTCCAACTAACTTTTCTTGGAATAAGCAATAGTATTATATCCATGGACGTCTATTATTTTTCTTATCATTATACTAAAATATTAATTAAAGTAAAAACTAAATAATATGCTATCTATCTATTATTTTCATGTTGGAAAATTTTCTTGAATAAAATTTTACTGTGTTGGCTATTTTGATTTATTCTATGAAGATCTTGTTGATCGAACATCAAAAGATAGAAAATCTTGTTTATGTTTTCTTTGTTGGAATACCTGACTGTCTATACATGGATAGGCTAGAGAAAAACGTGATAATGATAAAAAAAACGAAATAGAAAAAAGTACAAATAGTCTTTAATTGACTCAAATGTTTGAAAAAATTGTTCAAATCATTAATAATCAATTGCATTCGTTAAACATAGTTATTCAACATTTTTTATACTATTGATTATTCGAACAATTGATGAAATTGTTTAGAACATAATTCAACATTTTAGTCTTTATGTGATCAAATCTCATATAATGTTAGATTAGAAGAATGATTTTATACTTTGGACTACTGATCTGTGTCGTTTTACGAAAAAACAAATTAGACTTTCACTTACAAAATCGATTGTAACTGAAAATTATCAAATTATAATATTTTTATCTAGATCCATTGCAAAAGACATTGATATAAATCTTGAAATAACTGTAACAAAATACACATTCAAGAAGTAAAATAAAAAACAATTCAATTACCTATGATAAGCGAAGTTAATGCAGAAAAATCTAATAAATGATGAAATTGTTCGAAACAATTATCAACATAAAAACTCATATTACCATCTTTACACACAAATAATAATAAAAATCTGACTTTTCATTTTGCTCACTAGAGATTAAGACACACTTTCTTATCGCTGATTATTATATAAGAAAAAGATTATATGTAAGAGTTAAGACACATATTCTCTAATATATTGATTACATATGATTATTCATAGCTTATTATTCAAGAGCATAAATAGAAATACAATCATATAAACAAACCAAAACATAATAAACTACTCTTCATTTTCATTTAAAATTATTTTGTTATTCTCTCGTTCTTATTTATGCATTTTTCTGTGTTGATTTTTTAACGATGATAATTTATCATAGACTTGACAAAAAAAAAATAACAAATCGTTTCATACTTAATGTGTATGATTCAATGATGTGCATCGATGGTGATATATATATATACTAACTATAACCTTACGATTCATTTTTTTTCTTCATTCTTCATATGTGCATTACTCGAATAAATAATAACAACGAAGAAACCTTCATAAATTAATTTTTGTTATTTTTATTTTCAAACATTTTCTAATTTTTAGATTAATCTAATATAATGAATTTAGCTGATTTTGGTGAAGAACATTTAAATGATGGTACATTCAATCGTATGCTTGAAGATGTTGGTATTGGTGATGTTGGTTCATTCTTAGATCAATTTCGTAATGAAGCACATAACGAAACTAAACGAAGTCGTCAAGTTGCAAGAGATGAACCAGATTATGATCTACCAAGAGTAGGTCTATTCTTTAAGAGAATATTTCAAAATATGTTGTTTTATTTTCTATGTAATTATTTTAATTTTTGTTTAGTCT
>CAJNOP010000482.1:37191-65345 GCA_905250075.1 Rotaria sp. Silwood1
TTTTTTTTTCAAGATTCAACATTTCAAAATGCACAAAAAATGTATGCTTTGTATAAACAATTTGATAGAAATGGTGATGGAAAAATAACAGCTGATGATATAGAAAAGTATCTTCAACAAGCAGGTTTAGGTGGTGCTTCACCATGTAAGTATTAATAGAAATTAAATATTTTGCTGTTTTTTTTTATTATTATTGAATTATTTAGTCTTAGCAAAAGCAATTTTTCAAACAGTCGATCAAAATCATAATGGTTCACTTGACTTTACTGATTTAATGGCTTTAGTTACTATATTAAATAAATTATATGGTCAATATGGCTATTCTGCTCAATAAATTTTTTCAAATTTGCTAAATAAACATTAAGAACTTTTTCTTTTTTTTAGTTAGATTATATAACCTTTTGCTATAGACATTTCTTTAATCAATAAAATATATTCCGTATATACCAAGAATAATGGTGAAAATTTTTTAGTTTCTTACAAAAAAGCTTAACGGTACTGGCACTCTTCTCAATTTCGCGATCCAAAATTTTTTGCTTTTCTGTGTTCGTTGAATATCTAAAAATTGTCTTTCAACGTTAAAAATCAATTTAGTAAAAACTGTATATTGCTGCGCCTTTTTCTCAAATCAATTTTTTTTAATAAGGAAAAAAAATAGGACAGTAGCCTTGTAAATCCGATCGAATGAAAACTTTTCATACATACTACACATCGTGCAGAATGTTTTTTTGTTGTTGTTCCGATGAGTTTTTGAAGCACCGAAGAAAAAAAGTGCATCAAATCTTTATTTGATTTAATGTTCGAAAGAATTATTTCGATTATTGACAATTAATTACATTCGCTAAATTCAGTTATTCAACGTTTTCTATACTCTTGATTATGCAAAGAATTTTTTTAATTTTATAACAGCACGATCGAATATTTTGATTGCTTAAATTTTATTTGATTAAGTCAAGTATTGAAAAGCTCACTTAATGTGAAATATGGAAAATTATCTAACCCTTTGAGGACGAACTATTTGATTATTAATCATTATTTGTTCATCGAGATTCATTGCAAAAGATACATGATGTAAATCTTAAAACAACATATACATCCAAAAAGTAAAATAAAAAACAATTCAATTATCAATGATAAGTGAAGTTAATGTAGAAAAAACTAGGAATGTATTTATAGACGAGTACGTAATAAAGAAAATGTGGATCGGACATAAACTGTAATCTATATTACTACCATATATGATCACAAACAGTTATTATGAAAATTTCATTATTATGATATTAGTTTAAAAGAGTAACTTCAAATATGTGCTATGAAATATGTTGAAACTATTTATATTCCATAGAATTTTTTCGAATCTCATCCATCGGAAATAACATTTCTTTTTTTTTTATTCAGTTTTTGATATTGAATTCGAATAAAATATTTTCATAAAGTTTGAAAAAATGGATTTAATCGAAATTCTAGAACTTCTGTGAAAAAGTCAGTTCTTTTCAGTCAAACAGTGATCAAATCGAAAGAGATACTATATATTCGTGATTAGCTTGTTTAGCTCTATAAAATCATATAAAAATCAGTGAGAAAAAAGTTCACTTGAATTTTGTCATTATTGGCATCTTATTTTTCATAGAAGTTAATCATATTTATATATCTTCATGTAATAAAAAAAAAATATGTATTGCAAAAATGCATGACATCAAATATTAACTGAATGATTGTTATCTAATTTTTCTTTATATTTATTTCTGTGAGAATTCAGAATACTTCTTCATAAACTCGTATAATATCTCTATCGAGTAATTTATTTTCTATAGTACTAACATACCCATAACGCCGTAAATTAAGTAGCGAATTTGCAATATAAATTGTATAATTATGATAACAGCAACAGTCTAAGAATTACAGTCTTACAATCATTTATTGATTGCAGAAAAAAAAAAGTTGTTGTTGATGTTGTTCAAATCATGTTCAACTTGGCCTTTGAAATTTTATTATTTTAACAATTAGTCACTATTATCAAATCTTATTAAAGCATATCTATAGATTTATATTTGGGCGTGGTCACGCATCGGTCACCCTCGCACGAGGAAGATTTAAACTCCAAAAAATAAAACTCTCTAAAATCAAAAGTACACCGCCGACGGTTTATGAAATATGTTGCAAACTCTGAAATATTTTATTGACCAGCAAGGATCTACAAAGAAATTTTTTTGACTAATTTCACCAAAAAAAATTTCCATTTTTTGAAATTCTGTAACGGTTGGCATTTGTTTTTTATAACTCAATCTTGGTTTCATAGAAATTGATAAAATTTTTATTGGTAATAGATCTAAATGGTCTCCATATATGATAAAAATTTCAGAAAATTTGTTTTTATCGTTGATGAGATATAAATGTTACAATGTGAAAAAATGAAATTTTGTAACGTGTGAACAAGCTGATTTTCTTTTCTATTGAAAATAACAAAAACATAGTTGATTAGGACGAAAAAATATAAAAACATCAAATTGAATCAATAGTATAATTATTCGCAACATCATGCAAATATTTAAATTTTCATTTCATTTGTATCAATATTTTAATTATTGATATATAAATTAAAATCTATCATATATTGAAGAAAAGAATCTATTAAAAACATCCACATATTTCATAAGTATTTTCTATAAAAAAAACTTAATCTAATAATACAATAATTATTCTAGTCGTATTTTAAAAAAATAATTGTTTTAATCATTTAATTTAATTCATTAAATATCTTTTTTATTTTATATTAAAATTAGTATAATTCAATTGCGAAAGAAAAACTCATAACAAAATACGCAATATTTGTACTGTTTAATCTCTATTATTATTCATTATACAAATAAATTCTTGCTTGTTTTTGTTTTGTAAAAACAAAAAAAAAATATGTCCTTAACAAATAAAAGTATATCTGTCAGTTAAACAAAAAACATTTATAATTATTTATTAATGTCATCGATATATACGTCATGACAAATTTGATAATGAAATAAACCAGACATTATTTGATAATACGAATAGAATATTATTAATTTATTCAATATGATAGGAACTTATATTCGAACATTTCATAAATATATATTCTTAATAAAATAATTTTCTTTTTTTTTGTAATAAAAGCAAAAGAAGAAAACAACAAAGAAATTACTTTAACTTAGTATACAAATTATGATATTAATCTAAACAAAAAATTAACATTATTATGATCATTCTCAATTATATATATATATCTGTTACAATTATAAATTTCCTATATAAACACATAAAATTCAATGATTATCTGATAAGAACAATCACACATAATAAGATCTTGATTAATATACATATAATCATTTTATAAATTTTAACTACTGTTTGATCTTTTAAGCCATACTGTACCACCTGATTCCATTATTGTTGTTGTTTTTAACATATTACGTTTTGTTGCTGCTGATAATTGTGTATATGGTAAAATTGATGTTTGTTCATAATCATCTATTGATGAAATAGCATCTTGTCGTTGAATACGTATAGAAGGTTTTTTAAATTCATTAGAAGATAATATAGGAGTTTCTTCAATAAGTATATCAGTTTGTTTTATATTACTTGTTGGTAAACGAAGACATGATGCATGAAGACGAGGAGCTGAATAACATGGACGAAGTGAACATGTTGTTGATGATTGTCGAACAGATGTATGTGGTGATGGTGAACGTGATGGTCGATATATATGTGATGATGGTGAACGTTGTCGACTTGGAAATTGAGAATGAATACTTAATTGTGAATAAGGTGATATTGATGGTGATATATAAAGCGGTCGTGCAAGTCCTGTTGTTGGTACACCACGTGATACAGATGAATGTCTTGAATAACGTCGATGATGTCCATAAGGTGCAAGACTAGCACGTGGTGTATATAATTCAATAAGTTCACCTGTTATAATTGAATTACGTTTAATTAAATGTGATAATTGATAACTTCGTGAACTTTCACGTCGTTTTGAACCAATTGTTAATGTATCATTTATTCCACTATATTCACTTTCAATATAAGTTGAACCAGTAAATATTTGTGAAAAATAAGATGATGCTATATGTGATGATGTTGACATACGTTGATGTCGTCTTGTATTATTTGAATGATTTCTTAATGATAAATCATTATTATTATTATTATTAATTTGTAATGTTGAATTAAACATAAATTTAATATGACATGGAAAAAGAAAACATGTATGACCAGATGGACCAATATAATAAAGAATTGATTGAAGAAAAAATGTTGAATAAATAAGACTAATTAATGATGATATTATAAATATTATTGCAGATTTTGATAGATAAGGTAATGATGAAAATAAACAAGGACAACATATTATGATTATTGAAAATGTTAAATGAAATAATGTTGTACATAATTGTTTAAGAGAATATATTGTTCGATTTTCACGTTGAAAAAAAAATGTTGGTGCTAGTTTATAGCTAAAAATTAAACAAAATATTGTTTTTAAAGATTATTTAATTATTCTTATGATAAAAATAATTAGTGTTCTCAAGAAAAGTATGATATGAGAACATATAGAAAGATGTTTTTAGTATAAAGATTAAAAAGTCATATGCCGATATATTTCGTTTCGAATAAAGACTTGTATCAAAAGTATTTTTTAAAAACGATCAGAACTCTCTAAATTTTCTATCAGTAAATGAGGTTGAATGCTATAATTTCTTTTTTTTTTGAATGTTAATTATTATTCTTTGATATTCATAGGAAAAACTGAGATATTTTTGGAGGCTTGATTCACATTCTCTCAGGATTTCACAAATATAAAGATAAGTCAAAATTAAAGTTGACTCGGACTTCTTCTCATGGACGTAGGTTTCAAAGAGAGGCACTAATCAAATTCCTAAAAACATATCAGCCCATGTCCTTTGAATCGGCTAAAAATTGCCGATTAATCCCGATTATTTCAGCGATTTTTACGATAAATCGTGATTTTATGCAAGATTTAACCGTCTGTTTACTGATATTTTCTACTATTTCATTGGCTCTTTTGAAGACACATATTTGAATTTTTTCTTGAATTTAATTCAATTTTTTTTGTTCTCAAGATCCAAGCCGATCAGATCGTGCGATCTGTCCGATCTCGAGCTGGTCCGATTCTTATCAGACTGTTTCAGTGTACTCCTCTCCAGATCATGGATCGGGATTGGCATTTCCTTGATTAAAAATAACCAAGAAATAATTTATCAGAAAAGTATATTTCGAAAACTTATTTGTTATGCATTGAACGGCGTTGTTTATATATCCGTATATGTTCATAACAAAACGGTGAATGAATAATTGTCATGATTTATCAATGATTTTTGAAAATCAGCTCTTCTCTCATAATCGCGATAAAATCTGATATAATCGTCGATCTTTTAAAGAAATACGATAAATCACGATTTTACGCCAATTTTTTAGAAAATCGCGGTGATTCTCACGACATGGGAGTTTCTACAGTGAATATCAATGAATAAAACTTACATTTGAAAAAAGTTCTTGTTCTAAAACTGATTAATTAGTGAGACATTTAGTTGACTTCGATGAAAATATCTACTTTTGAAATAGATAACAGTCTTCTTTCATTAGATCAATATGATTGAGACTAAAGAAAATCTATCGCTCACGAGGAAACCCTTCCAACTGATAAATCACTTTTTCAGTTGAGACTATGTGCTTTATGTTAAAACAAAATGAATTATAAAAACATGTAAAACAATTCAGATCCTGTTGTCGAGGTGTTGCATTTTTACGGTAAGTGTTAAATAGAAGTCGTGGTTCCCATCAGAAACACCTTCTTTTAGGTCCTAGAAGACTATTTTTTGTAACAATACCATTTTAAAGAGCACAAAATTCTGGAAAATGCAGGGATCATTGCATTTTCTATGAAATCTTGCTATAGAATCCAGTAGGTAGTAAATTTCATTAGAGGAAAATAATTTTTTGTAGAAATATTTTCCAGTTTTTTATAACAGCAGATTCGATTTTGGTATTTCCAAGATAGAATCCAATCACAAGATCTGAAACTTTTATAATAAAGTATTTTCATTAAAGTCTACTTCAATTTAAAATTTCATGTCGAAATTCGACGAATCGATTAAAATACTATCAAAATCTGTTTTTCCTACATGAGAAATATTCCTTAGTTCGGATCGGACGGTCTATTTCGAGCTCTGAAATATATAAAGATCATTTTCCTTATGAAATTTCATATGAATCAATAATCATGTTTGATAACAGTAACGATAAATCTAGAGGAGATGATTATTTTTTCCTTCTAGAATATTTTTTGATTTTTTTTTTCAGCAATATCACCGTAAAACAGATAACAAATTCTTTTCCGTAATCTACTTCATCAATTATTGATAAAATGTTTTTCTTTTTTTTTTTTGTTTTTTTCTATATAAATAAACAAAAATATACCTAATCGAATAAAGTACAGAATATTGTGAACAAATAATAAGTACAATAGTAAAATAAGCCATATTTTCTACAGTTAATTTATAATTAAATAATGTTAATATAGCAATACAAGTAATAAAATTAAATAATGTTGTTAATGTAACAAATATTCCAAGAATACCTGTAAATACTAATAAAAAAATTAATATAATTATAAATTTAATTCCAAATAGAATATATTTTTCTTGTTGTAATTGTTCCATAATTGTATATGTTGAAAATAATTCACTTGACCACCAAAATGACATATGTAGAAATATTTTAGAATAAAATTTTTGAATAAAATTTTTTTTTAAATTATCATATAATAATTTCCATTCATTTATATTATTTATATTACTTAATATATTCCATTGATAATTTATTGTTTGTAATAAATATCGAGGATTTTGTGCATCACTTATAAAACGAAGACCATTTTTAATTATAAATAAATCATTATATTTATATGAATTATAATATAATAAATTAAGACATAAAATACATTCATAAGTATTATATGTTGTCATATTTATAAAACATTGATAAGAACAATTAATTGATTGTTTTTGATTATGTATAATTATTGAAGAAAATTTTGTATTTGATGATGAATTAATTGAATATAATGATGATATATCACCAAAACAATGAACATTATTTATAGTTAATGAAGTATTGTTTAGTTTATTTTCGTTTGATGTTATTGATGGTCTAAAAATGAAATAGAAGTTTTTATTTTTGATTAAAAATTCATTTCTTTTATACTTGTTTTGATAAAATAATTATATATATATCTCTTTTCAACAACCCTCAGAATGTCGACAGTAATAGATGCTAAGTTTTTTCCGCAATCAATACTTCAAGAACATATAAATGGAATCTTGATAAAATTTTCTTTCCTCAAGAGACAACAAAATCTTATGATCATAATGACAGAGTGATATTCTATTAAAATTGTTTTGATTCTGAGTTAAATTTAAAAGAAGCATTTTGCTGAAAAATTAAAAAGTATTTGCAAAATTTTCATAAAATTTCAACGATATAGCACAATGTAGAATTGACTACAACTTTCATTCATCGCTCGACTTGTGTAGAGTCACACACAGTGCTCTAAATATAACTCAGACAGTTTAGGAAACGGTATTTTGTCATTTAAACCAATATGCTTTGTCCAAATTTGAGTAGTGTCACATATCCAAGATTTTGGAGATGCCACCACATCTCCCGCGGGAGATGCCGCGTCTCCAGCGGGAGACGCGACACCCACACTCGAGAGATGTGATCATTCACCACTGGAGATGTAAGATCTCCTTTAGAGAAGCGCATCCCCCACACCCACACCCGCATCTCTCGCGCGAGATGCGGCATCTCCCGCGGGAGACGTGGTGGCATCTCCAAAATCTTGGATATGTGACACTGCTGGCTCTAAATGAAGTGTTGAAGCATATGGGTAAATACTGGAAACTACTCCACAGATCATGACAGACATTTAATTTACAATCATAGATCGTATGTAAATAATGTCTCGTTATATTATATGAACTACTTCTTCCGAAGAAGGAACCACAGAGACTTCAAGATCGAAGTCTAACAGAATAAAACAATCCTCTTATAATTAGCAACAGTAGCTATATCATGCTTTACACTTTAATCTCTAAAGACATTGCACTACAGGGATGTCCATGGCGTCGCGGGAGAGATTTTTATAATGCCGTCGCGACAGCGACAGCTTTTTTAGGAAAAAACTTCAAAAGTTCATAAATGAAAACAGAATCTCGACATTATTGTATGCCATACTGTAAGACTTAACAAATGTGATCGATTAGCAGTAACAGTTCTAGTTGGCATCAGTCACAGTTTGAAAAATCAAAGCATTTTTTTGAAAATCATCGCGACAGCGGCAGAGTCGCAGCCGCGATGGATATCTCTGTTGCACTAACAGCTTTTATATAAATGATTGAGATCAACCATATGAAATACATTATTGACCTAATTATTTTCGTTTTTTTACTGATATTTTATTTTTATTTGTTCTTATATAAATTTATTAGAAATAAAATTTTTTTTCTTACTCATTAAATGAATCATTATTTAATATTTGTGAAGTCATATGTTGATAATCAGATAAATTTGTTTCATTTAATATATATTCAATAGATTGTTTTTGTTGTAATAATTTTAATTTTGAACAAAAATCAATTAATAATTCTAAATTATTTTCTAAAGCATGTTCAAATGTATCAATTGTACCAGATTTTGATGTCATTTTATTTTCTGAATTATAATCAAGTATAGGAATATCTTTCGAAGGTATAATTGATTCATATGGTACTTCCCAATGAGAACCAATATAATATGTTATATCAATATCTAATGTTTTTATTTTTGTTATAGATTTTTCATTTAATGTATGAAATGGTAAAGTATCAAATGTTATTCGACATACATTAAATTCTAAATTTGGCCATTGAAATATAATAATAAAAGCAATACAAGATATAAATGTTAATAAAGTTAACCAAAAAGCTCTTAAACGTACAATAAGATATGGTATAGTACGATCAATAATATAATGATTTGTTATTTTTGTTAAATAACGATATAAAAAATGTTCTATTGTTGGTATAGATGATTGATGTCGAAGAATAAAAATAAGTGAAACTAAATAGAACAAATAGAATTTTTTTTTTCATTTTAGAATTTGAAATATTGTTGTATTACAGTTCAAAATGAGAATGAAAAAATATAATCGAGAAAATCACTCTTTACTAATATATTTCATTTGGATATTTTTTGTATGTCATAAAAATATTAACGAGAAAGGTCATTATAACTTTCATCTTGTTTTTCAATACCAAAAAAACTTATAAATTCAGTTCGGTCTTGTATTATAGTCTATCAATCCGCTTATGAATAAGAAGATTTTATATTTTGAATAATTTTGATAACAACAAAAAAATGAAAGAAATAATCCAATTTCAATTATTAGAAAGAGAGAAGAAATAAAATTAAACAGCTTTTTTTTTGTAGATTTTCTAATTATATTAGTTTTTAAAGATTAATTCTGATTTGATAATTAAGCATATATTGTCTAGTAGGAAATTTCAAATGTCAATAGTTTGAAAAGATCTAATTGAAAAACAAAAAATATTTATTTTAGATCTATCTTTTCTATTAGTAAAACTTATGAGGATCTATTTTCAAGTAATCAATTGTGTTTTTTAATGCAGACTTGATACAGTGAAATATGAAGAATCTCCAAAAAAATCAATCCACTTAGATTTTCTGCTCACAGTCATAGGCATTTTACTCACGGGAACAGCATATACAGAAAAATTGAATGATGTTATTTCGAGCTGCAATATTTTCTACAGACAAATTCAATTATATTCCACTGAATATTTTTGGAATTTTTGTGTTTTTTTTTTGGACTTTAATATTTCATGAAGGAAACATTTGTTTGAACTAAAATTTTCACGACATTTCACTGACAACTAGACTTGTCTGTGGGGCAAGCTTCAGGTAGCAATATTCTCGTTCAATTTGTTTTTGCATACCATGACACAGACTAAAATTCTAATTAAATGTCTATATCTAAGTATAAATTATTAGCCGTAATAGAATAGAGTATGAATTATCTTGATACTAACATGATATTCAAATGATTTAAATTTCTAATGAATTTTTATTATAAATTTAAATAAGACTTACCAGGATAAAGTGTAAATGAAATAAAAAAAGATATTGATATAAGTAAAACGGAAAAAACAGTAAAACATTGTAAGACAATTATTTGATTTGTATATGTTATAACAAGTATAATAATAGCTGTTAAATTTTTTGGTAGTAAATAATAAAATATTTGTGTTAATAAATTTTCAATAATACGATTTATTGTACAATCATCACGTCGATGATTATTAACAAACCAACATGTATACCAAAGAAATGAATCAATTAATATAATAAATAAATATAATGTTATACTTGTATAATTAAGTATAGTTATTGAAAAATGAAATAAATAAATATAAATTATAGAACTTAAAATTATTGTTATAAATATATGTAGAATAATAATTAAAATAAAGAAAATATTTTTAATAAATAATAAAAGACATAATATATAAATACATATAGTTAAACATAATAATGGTAAATTAATATGAAGAAGATAATTAAATAATAATTGTTCATTATAAGAATTAAAATTTATATTAATTAAAGAAAATTTATTTTTATATTGTTTATTATATAGATTATTATATAAAGAAATAAGATTTTTTTTATCATTTTCAATATTTATATAGATTTTAAAACTTGAAGATGATTGAAGATATTTAAGATAATGATAAAGTTGAGAATTTGAACATAATGTTGATGAATTACATGATAACCATTGAGAATGATAATCTTCTAATTGTTTTAATGTGAGATTTTCACATTGTTCTAATGAAATAAAATGTCCATGAAAAAGAAGACCGACTAAATTGAAAAAAAAAAACTTTATCAATTATAATAAGATTAAATTTTTTTTTTCCTAAAGAGAAATTTAATATCATTTTATTTTCTAGCTAATTATTATCATAATTTGGTACAGAAAATTTATTTTTTATGATTAGATAATATGATGACTCGTCGATGAGTAGGTGTAAGCCAATAGGTAGATTTACTTTGAAAATATAAAAATAGATCTTTGTAATATGATTTATCTTCTAAGAAAATCATGAGTATGTTTTGATGAACTTTAATCAGTACATTTTTCTTCCTCTTCGTTTTTTTTTTGTACTTGATAAAATAATATTATTTTTAGTCATTGGTACAGAATGTGTTTAATTTTTCTTGATAGAATTTCATTTATTTATGAAATAAACAAGAAAGAAAAATTTCGAATTTCAAAGATTCAAAATATTTTATTTAGTGACAAATATTCTGTAGAAAAATTATAGGAAAATAATAATACGATGAGATATTGTTATTTCATTATTATTGATAATCTTTATTAGAATATGAAAATATAAAGAAAATTCTTTTCTACCTGGTCCTATAAATTCACAACATGATTGATTTGTAAATTTCATACGTAATTTCCATTCAAGTTTACAAACTGATTTAAAACTATTTATATCATCAAATAATCTTGTTGATTTATTATTAAAATCAAATGTTAATTCTGTATAATGTACTAAAATTTAAATTTAAATTTTTATCTTTTATTTTTCTTTATTATTAAATTTCTTTCTACTTACATATAGGACATGTAGATAAATAAAATCTTTTTAAACAAGGATTAATATGTGGTGTAAATGATGGATAGGGTGTTTGTTGAAATGTCTAAACAAAATAAAATTATCATTATAAAATGATTTCTTATTGTTTAATATTGCTAATCACACAATGAATGCTTTATTCTATATATTTTCGGAAAGATTTCTTCAACATCTTTCTCGAGTAATGCACTTAGGAAATATTTCATTTATTGCAATATGATATGATTAATATGCAGTCTACAGATCGTATATCAACACACGATTATCAAATGATATAATCTATATCGCAAAAGCTTTGATATAATAATATTCAATTATTTTTCGGTCATTTAAACAAAACTTTTTCACTCTCGCCGAATATATATTGAGAATTTTCTTATAGGATGAAACTGAACTTGTCTCATTTCTAACTTGCTTGAAGATATTTTCGACGTTTTAAAAGCTATAATTTTGTGCTATGTTTGAATGTGGTCTTAAAAATTTTGTTCGAGATTAGTAGAATAAACTTTGAAAAGTTCAAAAGAGTAGTTTAGATGGTACACTTTTGTATTATCAATAGTTCGATTCGACACTAAAACTAGAATCTCTATTCATATATTAGCTTCAATATCATTTTGTTTTTTTTGTAGATAAATGTTCGCTCTACAAAACGATCAAGTCGAACAATCTTTATCATATTCGAAAAGAAACTTGTAGAATAAACAAAGAACTGTTGGTTCACAATGTATAAACAAGTTTTCAGATCTTTTAGAAAGTTTTTTACTACTCTTGAATAAAAGCTAGACACAAAATCATAGCTTTTGAATCCTTAGAAATACTTTCTAGTTAGTCAACCATGAACAAACATTGTGTCAAAAAAAAAAATTTCTCATCAGCTATTATTTTAGTGAATTTTATATTTCTATTGAAATCTATGGAATTAAAAAAGTGAAATAATTTTTAATGGTTTAATTTGCTTTATCAATCGTGCTATTTACTTTTACATGACAGATTTCAAAAACTTTTCTATTCTGAAAAGCAGTTTTTTGAAACAACCAATGAGTCAGTAATTTATGCTAAAATTTTTGCACTATATGTCATCAATTAAAAGAATTTTAACATAATGAATAGGCAAAAAAATATATTAGATAGTTATTTATAGAAATAATTACTTTGCTATGAATTGAATGTGGAAATAAATGTGTTGTTTGAGTTTCACGTATAAGTGCAATTAATTTTCGATATTCATCGGATGTTTTTGTTCCATGTGCTTGAAAACCCTATTTAATACAAAAAACAAAAGACAATACATAAAGATTTTTAATCCATGATTAATCTGTTTCTTTTTTTTTTTTTTCATTATTTACTTTTAATAAATGTTCAAAATGTATTTCATTACGTTTATATATCAATAAACCAACACAAATACTTGTCATAATAAGTATCGAACAAAATATGAACAGATGATATTTAATTAAAAATCGAGCGTATCTTTTAATTTTTTTTTTGTTTTTATAAATAAAAGAAAAATTATTTTGAATAATCAAATCTATTTTTAACTTACCTCGCTTGAAAATGATTACTACACACCATCGCATACTGAATACAATATAATAGAAGAGCTTAGCAATGAGCTAGCTCATCGTTTTTCGGTTTTTTTTTTCTTTCTAGAAATATGACAAGTGTAAAATGTGTGAATATATACGTCAATTATTTTGCAATTAGACAATACTCAACAGGATATTGCATGGACAAAAGGCAAATTTGCAAAATTTTAGATTTATTATAGCACGCATAAACGAGAAATCGTTTTTAAGAATGCTAATCCAAAGCATGCACTTACATCTAATTGAGCTAGTAATATAAAATCTATCTTTATGTCTACTATATATATATATATTTTTTTTTTTCAATGGAATTCTTTTTCTTTTGTTTCTATATGTTGTTCAATTGTCGGTTCTATGTCTGAAATTAGAGAATGCAATATCATATCTTCTGATTTTAAAGGAAATATAAATTGTCAGTTTAATTTTGACATTTATAGACATATATAATGATAATTGCCTTCGAAAACAGATAATCTTTTTCTTTTTTTGAAAATATGTTCACATATATTTCTTTTTCACTATTATTAGACTAAAATCGAATTTCTCTTTTTTTTTTGTGACACAATGCACCTTTACGACAAAAGAAATAAAAAGAAAAAGAAGAATGTCGATCATGATTATTCAATCATACTCGTTGTTGCTCAGTTATTGGTGGGCGGGATAATAATAATACAAATTCTGCTTTGTCCTTGGTTTTTCTCGTTCCTCGTTTTTTTTTTTCTCCTATTTTCCTTGTTCCTACTTACTATATCTTTCTAATGATCAAGTTCATAGAGTTAAATAAATCAAGAACATCGATTATAACTCGTAATGTTGTACTCTAAACAGATTGAAAAAAAAAAAGAAAACGTCTGAGCTATTAATATAAAAAAGTATACCTTTTTTTGGTCTACATACGTCAAAGGGAAGATATCTATAGCTTTTTATAAGTTATTTTAAGTTACATAATTAAGTATGAATAACCATAACAATGAGAAGAAAAGTTTAGATGACGCACGTAATCTAATTTAAGAACGTAAGAGACTATATAACTGAATATTAGATTAGATATATTTCTTTTAAAAACAAAAAATTAAGAATAGCATAGTATCTATTCGTTAATTTGATATATATGAGAACAATTTTCTTTAATCGTATCTCTTGCAAATTAAAAAAAATCGATCGTCTACTTATTTTTTTTTGCATTCATAATTTTTTTTTTCTTCATATATAGTATTTAGTTTATAATGAGTATCATACTCTAATATTATCTCATGCTAACATCCGCTCATTTTGAAATTCTAACTTCTATATTATTTTCAAGTATTAATCTGTAGAAGATAGTTATTCTTTTCTTTTCAACATTGATTGTACTTATTATTCGCATGATCAAAATATTTCCTGTACGTCATTATCCTTGATGTCTACTGATAAATATCATACAACTCTATTCCGTGCTTTATTGTTTTTTATTCAATAGTATCGACTTCCTAATTTAATAAATATCATAAGAACAAAAAAAAAAGAAAAAAAACAAGACAATGAAAACGGAAAATTTATTAATATAATTTTTAAATAAAATAAAACAGATGTTTTCTTTTACTTATTATCTTATGTTAAATAATAGATTATTTTATATTATCTAACTCTAAAATAAAACAAACATTTTCTATTTTCTGTCTTTTATCAAATACGTCATGCTAATTCAATATATATATGTCAAAGAAACATATTTTTTTTAAAATGTCTATATGAAATATTTTTTTATCAATGATTTACTTAATCTCTGTTTTGTTTTATGATTCAATGATGTAAATATCTAAATATAATTGAACCTAAAGGCCTCATGATTGACGTTAAATAGAAAACAAGGCGCATAATGCTTACTCTTCTATTGTGCACAATGTAGTGATGGATATTAGATGAAGATTTCAAATGGAATTTAAAAAAAAAAACAAATATTCCCATCATCTAAGTAACAGTAGGATCATGTATTTTATACTCTTGAAATCGCATGGCTTTCTATACTTTTGTCTCTTCTTCTTCTTTTTTTCTTCTTCTTTGTAATAGATGTTTCGATGACATAATTTCCCGAGCGCACACGCATTAAAAAAAAATGAAAAAAAACCAAGAAAGTAACAAAAAAAGAATCCGTAAGAAAAGAGAAAAGAAAACTTACACGAGCATAAGAAGAAAGGAAAAAAACGAATGCTACTGATAATAATGATTAGTACACAGTACTTATGAGTATTGACAATTGTTGTTAGAATAATAATAACGATAAAAATGTAGGAAAAACTCTTACTACAAAGATGTCGTCTAGGTAGAAAACTATTCAAATTCTAGGAAAAGATAATGAATGTAAAAAAAAAAAGGATTTTGGCTATTTTTCTCAAAGAAAACAAGTGGGTTCTTTTGCTTAAAAAAAAACAGCAATCAACTCAAATGACACTTAAAATAAGTATTCAGATGAATATTTCAAAAGAAAACACATAATAGGTATGAACGTCATCATATTACCGAGATGAATGTGTATATAATTAATTCCGCAATAGGAGAAAATATTACAAGACCTCGAACATTGAAACCTTGTTTTTACAAAGCAAAAGTCTTTCATTTATATTTGAACATTCACATCTAACTAATTGCTGTCAAAACTCTAAAGAAAATGAGAATATATATATAGCTACTGAATTAATATGATATTCATGCTTTACATAATGGCATGATTTTGAAAATTTTTGTGAATATTTTAAGAAAAATAAGATGATTATTTTTATAGAATTTCTTATTTATCTGAAACGAAGATGTCGCATATGAATAATATTATCAAACATCTTCTATTGATTTTCATGTCTTTAATTACCTGTTAAATTAAAAAAAAAATAGCTTCGATTTAACTGTTATATGTATTGTTTAACAATAATATAGAATACATCGGTAACAACGTTTTTCTTATCTATTGAAACAACGAACTCTTGTTTTTTTGAAGATATGACGAGTCAAATTAGGTTCCTTCAATTATATATACATCTTGTTTTTCTATGTATCCTATTTCAATGTCTTTCTCTTGTCACCGTAATTATATCTATAGAAGTCTGTACGAGATTTCTTTAAGTCATTCTATTGGAAATCCTACTAAATTATTAATTATTTTGACGAAGAAAAACAAAAATCATAAGTTAAAATTCTTGTAAAAAAATACTCAATAATAAACTTCATGAATTTTAATATGACAGTTGATGATCAAAGAAACATCGAATTATTATATTTTGAACAAATGATACTGACCAGTAAAACGTAGATAACTTTTTATTAATGATTTTCTATCTATCGATAATTTCATATTACAAATCATTTTCTAGTTTAATAATTCATCTCTCGAATTTTGTTTGACAATTTCTCATTACCATATTTAACTTGGCATGAATATATATTGAGAAAATCACAGATTATTAATAAAGATGTAGATACTTATTATAATTTTTTTTTATACACTTAATGTCGGATGTAACAGAATTTAGATGTCTAATATTAGAAAAATTGAATTTGTTTTTCTTCGATGTTACTTAGTATCTGCTCTTTCCAATAAGACAGAAGAAAACGTCTCATATATATATGCAAAGGATTTAGTAAGTATAATAATAAAATATATTGCTGTATGATAATAAATTTGAGAAATTTTTTTTTTTTTTCGTATATGATTACTTTTACAGCTGTATGAAATAAGATATGACTTGATTAGAATAAATCATTTTGTTTTTCATGATCAAAACTTATACTAAGTTAATAACAATAAAAAAAAAGCAATCAAATAAATAGCTATGAATTATATTTCAAAATGTAAATAATAATTTTTTAAGCAATTTGATTGCATAATTATAATGCTTGTTTAATAAAATCATATAACTATATGAATATTTTTTTAATTGATATTAGACGAAAACAAATAGTTAATCTTTATTTTCGTGAATATTTGTCATTAAAGCTATTTCATATTTTTATATTTTCGAAAAAAAAAGGAATACTAATAGGTTGGAGGTGGAGCTTAATACTTTGATAATATAAAATGATTGATAACAATCGATTGTTCTAGTACAAGAATAAAAACATGATATTGGTGCCATATGTATTTATTTTATTTTTCACTGCTTATTTAAATCCATGTGAAACTCTAAAATGTTATGAATGTACAGGATATATACCCTGTGGACAAGGAGAAACTCATCTTATGGTTGATTGTGCAGGAAAATGTATGGTCTATAGAAATCAATATGATGGTGGTAAGAGAAAAAAAACACATCACTGATATAATTGATTTTATTGAAACAGATTTGTATTAAAAAAAAACAGGCACAATAATCAGACGTTGTTGTACAAATGATTGTGGTCAAGATGGTTTAGGTACTTATGAAGGAAGAGATCCAACTTATTTTTGTTCCCAAGATTTATGTAATGGCGCTATTGCAGACGGATTGTTACCCGGAATTATTGATCCATTATCAACAACAACAACAACAAGTGGATTAACTACAAACGGTGGTATGTCATAAATGATAATAAATTCATAGAATTTCATCAATTTAAAAAAAAAATAGGATCATCACAACAGCCAAGTTCATCTTTAAGTTGTTATGATTGTACTGGTTACAATCCACAATGTGGTATTGATGAGTCGACACTAATTCATAGTTGTCAAGCATGTATGGTTTATCTTAATCAATTTGATGGCAGTGAGTGTGTAGAAAGATGAAATAAATACAAAGAATTTTTTTTTTGTTTTGCTCGATAAATATTCAGATATGGTCATTCGACGATGTTGTACATCAGGTTGTGGTTTACCTGGAACTATTAGTGATTATGAAGGTCGTGTAACATATTTTTGTTCTTCAAATCGATGCAATGGAATTGGAACGGAAGCAACACTTACTGGTGGAATAGGTAAAATAAATATCAAGTAAAGCAAATTGATTACAAATATATTAGCAAAGATAAATCATAAAGTTTTGAATTTTTTGTTTTTTTTCAAAAGACTCTTAATGTTTGAAAATTGCACAGAAATAATTATAACACTTTATACATCTTTCATTTTATATCTCTCAAAATTTAATATAATGAAAGATTAACATGAAACATACATCATTCTAGTTTTGACTCCCATACCGACTTGGCCTACATCATTATCTCCTATACAGACAACAACAACTATCTCTGTACAATCATCATTTCAATGTTATGTATGTTCAGGATCAGGTTGTGGCTTAGAAGGATCACCTTTATCAGAAAACTGTCCTAGTTGTATGGTATATCGAAATCCAGATAATCCAAGTAGAAACGAAAAATTTTGATAAATACTTTTTTGTTTTTTTGATCTTTGCAAAATTTTATTGTAGCAATAATTGAAAGACGATGTTGTTGGTGGGCATGTGGACTATCGAATTCTATAAGTACATACAATGGTATACAAACTTATTTTTGTTCGAATGATAAATGTAATGGATATGGAACGGAAAATATACTTCCTCCAGGTAAAAAAAAATTTCTTTAAATAGCAGCAAAACTAACTTATTTCATATTAGTTATAACAACAACGACAAGTATTATTTCATTAACTACTACTCCAAGTAGATTTTAGTCATTATATTTTTATTTTAATTAAAACTTTATTTATCATAGTAACAACATCTACTTGTACACTTAATTGTCAAAATGGTGGAGTACTAGAAATACAGAATCCTTGTTTTTGCAATTGTGTAGATAATACATTTGGTTTTGAATGTCAATATTGTAAAATAAAAATTTTATTTCGTTGTTTTTTTTTTTTTAATGATTATTATTATCTTTTAAATTTAGTTAATTGTGCCCGGCCGGATGTTAATCCTCAAACATGTATTCCGGAAAATCAACCATTATGTTGGCAAAGTGACATATTTGCATATGAATGTTTTCATCTATGTGGAAAATGTTAAAATTTATTTATTTATTTCTATCATATTATTGTATAATCTTTTTTTTTCTCGTTCACAATAGCAAAGTATTGTTTTGTCATATTAATCCACGAGATTTAAAAAGTTTTGAAGATGTTTTTTTTTTTTCGTTTCATTTACCATTAAAATTAACAGAACGGCATTCTCAGCCATCAGTCATCGAAACATGGAAAGAGTTTGAACATAAAAATGAAGAAAATTGAGTATACGATTGAAATGAGAACAATTCATATAGTATTTAAAATGAACGCGTTTCAGTGTATTTTTCTCGCTTATATTGTTAATTTTTGCAACAAAATCGAAACCTCCAGATAGACCTTCATCGAACATGTCTGTTTTTAGTTTAATCTATTATTCGATGGAATTATCTTTGTTAAGAAATGATGATTGATTCTACTAATATCGAAATGTAAAATTGTCAAGATATTAAAGTCTGGAATAAAAGAAATATCAAAAGTCAAATTATCGAAACATAGGATGTGGATATTAGAGTCTGCTCTTCACCCACACCCATTCATAAGCATTAGCAATGTAAAAATCATTGATTATTGAAAAGTATAAATCGAGACTTGCTTGTTGTTAATATGTTTATTAGAAAAACACATAATGCAGAATTACAAATAATATTTACACTAGATGTATCTAGGCCTGTGACAGAGCTCAGTTTTACGAATCTATACTTTTCGTAGAAGTGGGTTTAACTATTAATTCTTTTTATATAAATTATGTCTATGAATTGATCTATTTGAACAATTCAGCTCTTTTGAAAACAATTGAATGATCAAAATTAGTTCAATTTCTTGATCACGAACTGTCACAGGTCTAGATGTATAACGAAATCAATTTATTTATTTGTTTTCACAGATATATTATTAATTTTAGCACAACCTTTTCTTTTTGAATTAGTTTCTAAATCAATTTGTGCTTGGTAATTTCCAGCAAGCATCCATGATGTAGAATCAATTTTAATTGGAAGATTTAATGTATGTTCTCCCTATAAACAAGAAATTAATTATTAATTGTACAATTTTATTTATATCATATCTACTTCTTCCAATGGACAATTGCATTGTTTACAAAGACTACAAAGATCATCATATGTACATGAACCAATACTGAAGCAAGGAACTGAAACATAACCTATTATAAATTTTTTTCTTAATGATACTGTTGCCTAAATATATATTTAAAATTTATTCGTTTCTTTGTAAATTAATTTTATTAAAAAACAAACTTTTAATCGACTTGTCAAATTTTGATTAGTATAGATAGTAATTATTATAGAAACAGATCCGGGAGCGACAATCGGATTTGGACTGATTGTAAGATTTAATAGTTTGATATCATTTGATTCACTTTCACAATTTTCCCATGATACTTGAGAAACTACGAATGTCTAAACAGGAACTTTTGTTTGTAATTATATATTTTACTTTTTATACTTTACCCATTGAAGAAATAGAAAAGATAAGAATAGAATCAAATTAATAAAAGTCATGAAGTATATAACTGTAAATAGGATAAATACATAAAAATTTTATATTTTTTTTCCATTTATACTCTTACCTACTTAGATGTTTGAATAAGAAAACCGTTGATTATGACAGGTGTGTTACTATGTTCCTTTCTTTTTTTTCTAATCATTGAATATTGCTAGAGTGCTTGACAACATAAAACAAACACATACAATATTAATGAGATGATTCATTGGTTCTACTCACATAAACGAGAGCAAAAAGGAATGACAAGAACCGACGATTTACTCAAAAGTATTTTTTTTCTTCTCTTCCTTGGAAATCAAAATCAAAGAGGAAACCACTTCTTTGCATTTTCTCGTATAAGGAAGTGGGCCGAAGCTTGTAAGGACGAATGAGTCAGCTTATGACATTGTTAATAATGACGTATTTGAGATATAAAAATACTCTATTTTCATGTTTTTTTAATTATTGTTTCAGTTAAAACACATTTGTTATAATAATTCGGGAAATAAAAAGACTCTCACTGTTTGTTCTTGAGTTCAGTCAAAATGAATCATGTCTTCTGCCAGTCAATTATTCATATATAATCAATAATATTAAAAACTAATAGAATGATATGCATAACTGAACAAAGAAAAGTTTCAAATGATAGATAGTCTGAATGAGATATTGAAAGTAGTACACGATATCCAAGACATTTACCTTCTGTCCGATGAACTCCATGTATTTTTGTCGATTTATAAATGACTACAATATAACAGTGCTGAAACTGCAATATTTTTAGAAATGTGTATGCTCATGTATAAATCTAAAGTCTCAGAAAGTAATATGAAAACTTCAGAAACTTGACCAAAAAGAGTTTGGAAGCGAGTATCTACAGTAATTTTATAGACTTCGAAAAGAACGTTGTTGAAATGCGAATTTGATTATGCTTACTAAAATCAACTATCGAATCTAGTCGGATATTCACTAGATTCAAAATCTTCCTACCGAATGCTCTTTGGAGTGGTAGTACTATAATTTTTATCAAACCTGAGCTCTAGATTGGATCAGTTGTGTAATAGAATTTGACTATTGGTTTTACTAATCATTCATTACTCGAATTTTTTCATCAGTCTTCAATTTAGAAAACAATGTTTCACATATACTTTGTTTTCTTTCTCGATTCGGTTTTTCTGATCATTCATATCTTTAACGCTTGTTTTGAGTTAATTTTATCGTAAAATGTAAGTGATGTTTAATTTGGAGCGTATGGCGCTCAAAGAATTAGATCAATTCTACTAATTTATTTATCTTTCTAATTCCCTCGTTTCTTTTGTAACATTGACTATAAATAATTTTTTTAACAGTTATATGTTACTGGTTAATTATTTTATCTTAAAATAGTAGTAAATAGGTTATTTACTAACTGAATAACATCCGAAAAAGAAAAATTCGTTATGGTCATTAGCTTGATCTTCAGAAAAACGTATCCAAAATTCTGACATTTCAGTATATGTCAGGTCTTCATTACATTATTGCTGAGCACGATACATAATGTATGATTTAAGTTGAATGAAATCATACATGATTCAATGATTCACGCATAACCATCACTAGACATTCTAATTTTGCTATTAAGATAATGCAATAGATGTCAGTCTCTATAAATTAAATAATATTACTGATTTAACATCCTAACAAAACTTGATTACACGCCAGATAATTAATATCAATATATAAAATTTTCAAAATGTAGCCAATTTGTCATAAGTGAATGAGAATTTCTTAATCTTGCCTTGCTTCAAAAAAAACTGAGAAATCTGTGTCATTTGTGCTGTATTTTTTTTCATGCAATCAACAATATTCTGAAGGTCTTTATTCGTTATATTTAGCTTTCCTTTTATTTGGAAGAGCATGTCAAGATGCAGATCATGACAGAGTCCCGTGGTTAAATTAAGCTTTGTTACTAGTAGACCAAAGAGTGCTTTTATAATTAGAACGCCATGTTTCCAATTTTTTTTTCAAGGCATTGAACTTTTCATCCTTTTCCTCGATGGAGAATCACAGAGTATTTTATACTGCTAAATAAGCTACTTCCCAAGCAGACAGACATATCGATTTTTCACGTTTTTTGAACAAAAGTAGCAACTTTTAGTCAAATTTTATGCGTTTTTTTCGCTTATGTCAAAAAACGCACAAAAAATCGTATTTTTGTCGATTTTTTCGACATTTCCTTTTTTTTCTACTCCTTTTTCAGCCAAATTTCGTCAAATTTATGTATAAAAGTGGTTGAAACGTTATTTCTAACGAAAAACGCCCATTGTACCTCAAAACTTTGAACTTTTGCGTGTAAATGAGATACTTTTTTTTATCGAAATTTTTTCTGACCAACTTTTTTCACGTGCACAATACACATAATCGTATGCCTTCTGATATTTTTGAAGAAATATTTTTGTATTAAGTTCTGTCTCTAGCTTATTTCTGAAGATGTTTGTCTTCTTCATGCTCGAATGAATTAATGGAAAACAGTGAACTTGTCTCAGCATGATAAATATTTATTTCCTGGCGAAAATATGTGAGAATATTTTTTTATTTATGTACTTTCAATTGTATTTATAAAAATAAAAAATGTACAATTATTTTCTTGTTCAAATTTAAAAACTAATTTCCGTAACAAATGGGTATGTGAAAACAACTTGAATTCCGATGTATCAATTAATTCTTCATAAACCACAGATATGTTTCTAAATAATTCTTTCTGTAAAAGAAATTCATCATAATGAACCAGATTTGCAGGCATAACAGATTGTATATGTTCGCTTTCATTTATTATAGCCATAATAAAACCAATACTATTCGTATTATTATCACGATAAAGTATACAAGAATCATTAATCTTGCTATTGATCTCACGCGTATAGACAGAGTATTTAATTTGGTTGATCCAGCAGGCTTCATGTGTGGTGAACCGAGTACGCATATGATTTAATAAAAAACAGTTCAGATTGTTGTTATTGATAAATGTTATTGGTTTACCACAACGAATATCAATATGATTATTTGCAAAGTTTTCATCTTTCATAATTCTTGGAAGACTGAAGAAAAGTGGAAAGTACCATGGCTTATATAAGATCAGAAAAAGAAAAGATAAGACACAAACACAGAGCGCTATCCTTTGTTTACGACAGCGAGCCTCGGCATGTAATAAATGAATGGAAACATCACGATGAAAAAAGATAGATGAAATAATGTTCAACTGTTATGCTTTCTGTCTTGAAGTGATATCACACCTCGACGATATACATGACCGACGAATATGAAATAATGAAAAACAGCGATTGGATCAATATAATAATACAGAATGATTGTTCATTGTAAATTTAGACGTTCAAGCATAAATAAAGAAAAAAAAGTCGGATGAGAAAAGTGTACGTGTGATCGGATCCATTTCATTGTTGTTTGTCCGCAATATCTCGATTTCATTCTTTAAAACTATTTAGTTCGATGATGACAAAAGAACAACATAACTGATTAAAAAGTTTAAATAATTATATACTCTAAGAAATTCTATCATAATGCTATAGCTCGATCGTTTTACGGAATGAAGATTCCAATGTTTTTTTCTACACGCATACATGTAATCAATACATGTTCACATTAATAATAAACTCAGACATATAGCGTCAAAAATTGAATGAAAATAGTTTGAGTTTTGGTTAAGGAAAAACTGTTCATTTTCAATCAGTAAAATTTTTTTAAAGAATAGACAATTTTTCTCAACTCGATTATGAGTTTCATAGTTATTGTTGACTACAGAGCAGAATACATGTATGTTTCTGGAGGAAGACTTCTTCCATCAAGTGATGTGCGTACATTCAAATCTTATTACATATTATTGATATGTGAATAGGGATCGATCAAATATAAGCTTTTTACTGAGATTAACCTCAAGATAAAAACCAAAGTTAGTGTTTCTAGATGAAAACCATTTATTTACATTGTTTAAATTCACCTCAAGAATACAATAAGTAGTAAGTATTTTTTGATAAAACTCAATGTTTTTCTTTGTTTAGATCATGCTCGATATCAATATAAACAGTAAGTCGTTTCTCAGAATAGAAATTGCTTTTTGTTATTTTGATCAAATCCTAAGATGAAATTCAATAGTGATAATAAATACAAATCATTTATTTACATTATTTAAATTAACTTCAACAATATAAAGAGTAGTGTCTTTTGATAATACGTTTGTTTTTTTTTGTAGATTACGCTTCATATCAACATAAACAGTAAGTCGTTTTGTAGAAAAAAAAAATTATTTTGTTTTTATATTTAAATTAAATCTCAAGATGAAAATCAATAGTGCTAATAAATAGAAATCATTTATTTATATTATTCAAATTAGCCTCAAGAATACAATGAGCAGTAAGTATTATTTGATACAACTCAAGTTTTCCTTTGTTTAGATCACGCTCCATATCAACATAAACAGTAAGTCATTTCTCAGAATAGAAATTGTTTTTTTTTTATTTTATTTAGATCAAATCTCATGATAAAAATCAACAACTAGTGACAATAGATAAAAAATATTTATTTGTATTATTCAAATTAACTTCAATGATACAATGAACGGCACGTTTTGATAAAACTTTTTTTTTATTTAGATCAATATCAGGACCAATACGAATATTAATTATTCATCGAAAAACATTATATATAATTTTTTGCTTGGGTTTATATGAACTGCACAATGAATAGCAATGTATTTAGTTTCATTCATGCAAGTTAACAACGATTGCGATGTGTTTCATCAGATCATGAACATACTTATACTTCGTATTCGTTCTCTTCTTGCTACAGTGACATCGAGTTTTTTTGTTACAACATCTCAGCCTTAATTCAGCATGTAGTAATATTTTACTTTCGTAAAAGTACGATCTAGCTCTTTTTTACTCTCCACCTTTAGTTTCTAAGGAAGACAGTCACCTAGGAAGAAACCTATATATATTATTCAAATGCATTTTTTATTAAGTACTAAGTTAAATCTGTTATTTCTATACATTCTATGTCGCTGCACGGCACTAACATTTAAGATATAATCCAAGATGTGATTATTGGACTAAGTAGGCAAGATAACGCGGAAGCTTTAACGTACTACATCACGAAAAGTGCATTTGAATAATATATATATATCAGTTTCTTTTTGGATAATTGTCTTCTTTAGGAACTAAGGGTGGATAGCAAAAATAGAGCTAAATCTTACCTTTACGAAAGTAAAATATAACTGCGTGCTGAATTAATTTTGAGAAGTTGTAGCAAAAAGTCTATATCACTGTAGCAAGAAGAGAAATATAGATAATTGTTATGTATAAAATATTACAAATAAACGCACAAAATAAAATTTTCGAAAATAGTCAAAAAAAATTGCATATAATTTGATGTTTCATTTGTGTTTTTCAATGCGTTTAAACGCTCAAAAATTTGTCACTATTTTTGAAAAAAAAAGTAGCCGTTTTTTGCCATCAAAAATTTAGATGCGAAAAATCTGTACAAAGGGGACAAACTATATAGAAAATTAGACACACTTTTTTTAATACCAAATTAGTACAAAAAGTGACATCATTGTCTGCCCGGGTTATGAATCTTGTTTGTTGAATATCATCCGAAAACGTCATGCTATGGAGCTGAAAATTCCATGTGATTTGAATGTACATAGCTCAAGATCAATTTTTGAGGATAGGACTTTAGTAAGTCATTGTAACCAGCTTAAAACCCCTCAATTGATGCAATCTATATCACAACATACTGTTTGTAACAATTATAACATCTCGACAATTAATTTCTGATAAACATTATCCGAATCTTATCATGAATAAATTTTGGTTTGTAAGTTCAATGTTATAAAAATTCTAAAACAACTAATATGAGACAAACAAGTAATTATTCGTCAGATAAAATTTTAGTTCGTCCATTAGTGTCATTAACTTGAATATATTGACTATATTATGAAATATTTTCTTAGCATTATCAGCACCAACAACTCGTAATAATGATGTTTATGGTGTATCTGTAACAATACAAACTAATATTTTACCAAGCTATAAGTGAAAATTCATTAAATCATCAACTATTCATACTTTTTCTTCACATACGCCTTAAGATACTAGCCTATTAAGAGAATGACCTTTCATTAATTCAATTTCTTAATTATTTTCAGAGGATGAGTGTGGTTGCTAATGTGAGTGCCGTCTCTCTATTAAGTGACAACTAAAATTACAAAAACTAACAACGAAATCCACATATAGTCCCACACCAACATACACTTCACAACTAGACTCAAAATGAAAAGCCATCACTTGGAAAAACTTGGTAATCAAAAGCACTTTTTCTCACTAAACATCCTTCATTCACTGCTAAGCACGTATGGTGGAATATAAATGAACATATGAAAAAGAGTATGAGCAAATATATATACATGAAAAAAAAGAACAATAATTTTCTTTTACATTCTGTTCGATTACTTTGGATTCAAGATGAAGATTCAAAGAGAAAACTCAAAAAATCAAATACGACTCAACGTGTATATATATGCATGGAATAAAAAGGGAAAACAAAAGAAATGAAGAGAAAAACATGTTGAGATATAGACAAAATAGTGAAATTCTTACTAGCTTATTTTATATAGTTATAATAATGAGAACATTATTAATTACTTTAGTATCGATAATTTACTAATGAAATGTAATGTGCTCATGCGTAATCAACAAAAAAACACTGTTTACATCAGATGAATCAGAAGACAGAAAAATGATGTCAGCACTTAGCCATGCATGCTATACCAAAATAGAACAATTGAAAATATTGCCGTCTATTGTTGATACTATAACACTGCATGATGTCCAATACTAGAGTAGCAATCTGCACGTGACTGTGCGTGGGAATGAAATCAATGTGTACACCATCATACATACCATCAAGTTGGCAATTTCAGCGCCCGGATCTGTGAGTTACCGATCGAAAAATTGTAGAAACTTGATTATTCGTTACCAGCTATTTGCTTCGAATTAGCCGCGCAACAGCATGCTAACCTCCTGCTCTGAACTACAACTGATAACTAGTTCAAGGCAAGATATCAGGCTAAAGAAACTATCCAGACTTCGGAAGGCACTCTATACTGCGAGGAAGCCAAAAGACAGACTATTCTTTTTCTTTTGCTATCATTTACTCATTTGTTTGCTGCAAACAGGTTTCGAAACAAAAACGTTTTTTAAAAACTGGTCGAAACTCTTTAGCTACCGTTGCTTTTTTTACGAATTTATGGATAGAGCAGGTTTTATGCCAGATTCGACATTCTCGAACGTTTTTCTCTATATGATATTG
>CAJNOP010000482.1:65445-93013 GCA_905250075.1 Rotaria sp. Silwood1
AAAATAGAAAGAAATCAAATATACAAGTCGTTTTAATTCCCTTGGAGCGAAAAAGTAACAAAGTGTATTGAATAAGTAATAAAAATAGTGAAAGAAAACGATAATTCTATTGCACTACCAAGAACAATGTAATTCGTATCAATGAGAATAGAAGCAGGTATATATACAAGAGCAATAGAAAGTAGGAATATTCTCGAAAAACAATATGTTAGAAGAAGAGAGAGAAATAATGACATCACTGTACAGTAGTAGAAAGAAAAAAGAATCTCTGAGAAGGACCTATACGACAGAAAGAAAGAAAATATGTGCATGGGATGACAAATGAAGTAAGATATGACCTCTATGACCTTCCAAGCCTAATGTTTTAATGTAAATAAAACAATTTTCTCTTTAGTGAAAAACAGGTGGTACAACCCTTGTACCATCGACCCCAAAGGGTTAATTTTACATTTTTATTATAAGAAGCATTGAATTATATGGCGAATGAAACTTATATATATGTATATGTATATCCATTATTTTGGACGGGGTGGCGTAGGGGTGGGGTGGGGGCCTGGCTGTAAGAGGGGGGGGGGTGCGAAACCTTGACCCTAAAACATACACGCTATTTTCTTCGAAAATATATGTGAGTTCCACAAAAGAGATTTGTCGTAATTATTTTGAAGATCTTTTAGATTCTAAAAAGTCAAATTTTCGTAGACAATTGGAGCAGTTCTTTGAGATTTCTGTAAGGAGGTTGTCATAGAAAGACCATTTCTAAAATACAAAGAAGATCAATTCCAGTCTGATGGAAGCTTTGAACAAGACAATATAGGGATCTGGAAGTTTTATTCGTGGTCGTGATTTCAGAATGTTAGCGAGATTATTGAAAAAGGAAACTAGCAAGGTGAAATCCTTGAAGAATTTAAAGGAGTAAAACAATGAACTCTGTCAGATTTCGAAACTGAAAGAATCTGAAGCAGACTCTATCGGAATCTTGAAAGAGTGTCAGAAAACTCGTTTGAAACGAATTTTATCAAAGCGATTTTCCTAAATAAGAGAAACGACTGAGATGAACGAAAACTCTTTTTACGTTCAGACTTTAAGAAGTAAACAACGATAGGCCGTTAAAAACCAATTGGGCTACAATTTTTTTAAAACCTTATTGCTATCAAAAACCGATGTTAATCGAAGAGAGATCCGTTATTCTCAACCAAGAAGCGAGCTCGTTCGTTATTTTTGTATTGTCTCACAAATGTACTCCAATTTTCAAATATTTGAATATATTATATCGAAAAGCATCAATAAACACAAATAGGACCATTAGTGTATTCAAGTGGAATAACGAGTATTTGCGCGGAAAAAAATCGCTAAATTGTCATCATCATGATCATTAGTTATATGGATGACATAGTCAATTGATGTTTCTAGACCATTGGATTAGCTCACAATAAGATAAAATGTATTAAGATGACACCATGCAGGTCTTTGTAACTGCATATGCATCAACATTTTTTTGGCTTTGGACACTTAGTATCATTTCAAAAAGATGTGTGGTAATAACTATTGAACTTGTGTTCAATTGGATAATGACTATAGACAAAAATATGAAAAGCCACTATAGCTCAAAATTTTCTATACAGTTAGTAAGAAATATACTATTTAAAAGATTTTGGATCAAATAAAACATCTTCAGAGAGATTTACAGTGGTTTTGAGATATTTTGGATGCTAAAATCTACTTTTCCCCTTGTTTAGCATGCATTTTTCTATCCTAATATTTATGCAGCCACACGTCTCCCCATTATATGGAAGCATGTTTATCTAAACACCACCATTTTGTCTGATCAGTGAAAGGCATATGATGATATACGCAACTAATCGAATTACTATGGGAATAAATGAAAATCAGAATATTTTGTGAAATGCGCGGTTCAAACTTATTAGGATCTCATTTCACTGAATTTTGGTATCGCTTTATTCATAAAAATAGATTTGAATCCATCTTAAATGACATTTGACACTATCTTATGAAATAATTATTCATCAAATATCATTCGTACACATCGAGTTCTTCAAAATCTATTTTTCAGGGTTGAAGTCGTGTAGAGCATAGTCGATTTACTTGGTACGACAACAAAACATCTGCTATAAATTCGAATGTTGAAAAGACTAATGATTGACACGATTAATGCAAAAAAATAGCTAATACTACATCAAAAAACATTGTAAATAAAGCTAAAATGTCCATCATCATATATCGTTAACACAGAATTTGGGTACATAGAGACATCGAAGATTTTGTAGAGAAAAAAATTGCTCTGTATGCTCAAAAATATAACACTTGTCGAAGAAACACCATGTAGAGGTTATTTCAACACAACACCATTATCATAATTCATCCAGTTATAATTATATATAGTATTACAAGCTAAAGTCTTCGTGCTGAGATAACCGTTGTTTAAGTACCCCTTCAAAAGTGTTATATATCGGCATACAGAAAAATTTTTTTCTCTATAAAATTCTCTATGTCAATATGTATCCAAATTTTGCGTTAATGATATATGATGATGGACATGTTTAGCTTTATTTAAACTGTTTTTTTTTACATAATATTAGCCATTCTTCGCCTTCATTTTGCCAATCGTTAACCTCTTCAACTTTAGAATTTATAACGGATCCTTTGTTACCATAGTAAGTAAATCGATTATGCTCTGCACGATTTCAAACATGGAAATTGATTTGGAAGAACTTGGCGTAAACGTGTCACATACACAGAGGAATCACCGATATATAATATTTATTTGATAAATTTATTTTTATATACAGTTCAGAACAATTGAAATTAGACCGTTGGATTATTCTGTTTTTGATTACTGTACGTTTTTTATCTATTAACCATTATATAGAGGGAGAAAGTCCAAACTGCACTGCATCTCTTGGTATGTTTACAATGAATATTAAACCCATTTAGAATGTAAAAAGTGTATTAGAAGAAAAAGTAATATTTATTTTTACTATAACACCAGGTATCCATAATGTTGTAACTTTGTTTATTTCACATATATCTCCGCTTAGATAAATAATAAAACCTTGAATTTTTTTAAAAAAGATATGCCGTGAAGAGCTCTACTAGATCTGTATGATCGAATTTCTTTTTACTTCTTCTGATGGTTTTTCTTATGCTCAAAATGAATAACTTCCATGGGAATGTTACTTCTCATCATATAGAAAATATTTTGAGGACTTTTCTGATCCGCTACAGAATTCGGTATATGCAAGTTTTGTAGAGCTTTCAATGGTATATCTTTCAAAAAAAAATCAAATATATCATTATTTTCTCAAGTCGAGATAAATGCAGAACAAAAAAGTCTTTCAACATTTTCAGTTTGATGCCAAGTGACACTGTCTTGTTGGTTATTCATTTTGAGCATAAGAAAAACCATTAGAACAAGTAACAATGAATTCGATCACACAGCTCTACTAGAGCTTTTCACGATATACTTTTTAAAACAAAAACTGAAGGTTTTATCATCTATCTAAGCCAAGATATATACGTATTAAAAAATGTTACAACATTATGGACACTCAGTATTGCAGTAAAAGGAAATGTTACTTTTTTTTTAATATATTGTCTACATTTTAAATTGTATTTGATGCTCAATATAAATATATTAAAAGATGTAGTATGTTTCGGGCTTTCTCTCTATATCTAGCAGGTTAATAGATAAAACACGTATATTAATAAAAAACAAAAAAAATCAAAGAGTATAATCTCAATTATCGTCTACTGTAATGCATATTCCCTAACTCTCTTACTAACGACGTCTATGTTAGTGTGTTATTCAGATCGTTTTTAATTTCTTTTTGATAGAAGAAAATTTCTCATTATGAAGAACACTATCTATTAAGAGAAGATATATATATGTCACATATATGTATAATTCAATTATCGTATGGAGAAATTTTTCTATGAAAACGAGAACCAGCTGTAATGATATTATTAATTAACGGTGGAGCACGTGCTTAAGAAATATTATTGTCTTCCACTTCCTATACGATAGCAATTAAAAAAAATTGTTAGCAGTTGCTGTCTAAGATATCGAATTTCGAAATAAAATGATGTATTACGTTTGATGGTTGTCCGATTACTTTAAAAAGTTTGCATGTCAAACATGAAACTTAATGAACTGTTAGAAAACTGGGAAGGGCTATCATTCTATCTAGACAGTATTATCTTTATCATCACATGCAGATTTTTTCTATCCCTATTTTTTGTCACTCAGCCATGACAAGGCGATATGTGAGTCGTCTCTTAATTATTTAATGTTTATTTTTCTTTTTCGTTCTTGATTTAAACTATGGAATAGGATTGCCTATACAGTTATATGTGCTTGCGAATAATATTCAACAACCGTCATTTCCTTGTTTTTGCACATGAATTTAATGCTAATGTCGTTTCATAATTACTAGGTTTTTTTTCCTCATCACAATTTATCTTTAGCCATGATAGGCATTAACTATTGTCATTATTGACTTACGTGATTCTCCAAAACATTATTAATAAATGGGAAATCAATACTAAAAAAATTGATTTATAGTAATTCAGAAATATTTTAGTCGTATAGATATTACCATGAGATATTGTTTTCGTTATTGACAATACTTTAAGATTTATTAATTTATCATTCAGTTTCGATTTTCTCTGTTCAGGACGTTTTGAATTACTTTAAGGAAGAAGTATTTCTGTATTAACTTAAGTCAATCATACGCTCTCTTACATCTGCACCATAAGTGATTATAATGATGTGAATAATCGAAACATTATATCACATGTCTTTATCGTCAAATGTATATATATATATTTGTTTATGGAAAGTATCTTATATCTTCGAAGTGACTATGAGATTCGAATTTGAAAATTTCATTAAAATTGTTCAGAATACTGTTCGAAATGGCAAAATTGTAGACTTGATAAATTTTACTATTGCGCTCTTTTGTCGATATTTTATATTTTTTGCATTTGTGAAAAAATTTTGACAAATAATACATTCTATATCTTATCTTTTTAGTTTCAAAGAAAATGTTTCACACAATTCAACGACAATTAAAATTATATCTGCTAATCATATGTTACTGTTTCAATTTCATAAGTGAGTTAATGAATTTTTTTTGAAAACGAAAATATAATGAATATTAGTTGGAGGTCCTGAACAAGTTCGTTTGTTAAATTATCTATTGGCTGATAATCGATACACACCAATTACACGACCTGTTCAAAATGAATCTCATACCTTACCTGTCACTCTAAATTTAGCTTTACAACAAATAATTAATTTTGTAAGTGAGATTGAATACATGTTTTCAACGTTTTCTTCAATCTTGAAAATATAAATAGGATGGAAAGAACGAAGCTATTGTTATTAGTGGCTGGATGACTATCGTATGTATGCTTAGTTATAATTAGGGATGCAACGATGATAGTTAGGCTAATACCAGTTTATAGTGGCATAAACCAATCTATATTGGCTTAGCATGTACTTGTTTTTTGCGAAATTCTGAGAAAATTATGGTTCCACTAGCAAGTTATTTTCTTAGTCAAAGATTTTGTTATAAACAAATGATTTCTTTTTACTGAAAAATAAAATGTCTGCAAAAAGAAAATAAGCACCTAACTTCGAGAAATCAACGATAGATTCGGGTCTCTTCGCTCCAATTGTCTTTAGTTCAACTTGATAAAAAAGAAGCCTTTTCCTGAACAAAAAGTATTCAGCTGAAAATTTGGAAAAACCGACTACACTCTAAGCCGCCATGGACTGGTGTAAACTATTATTCATCTAATACCGGTTATTGATAGGACTAGTCCCGATAAGGACCAGTAACCGATGAATCAAGACCGTTTATCGTCATCGTTGCATGCTTAGCTATAATATCTGTTCTTATTGTTCATATGTGTCTGTATAGAAGTGGAATGATTATAATTTAAGATGGAAACCAGAAGAGTTTGGTAATATTCAAACACTACGAATACCAAGTACACAAATTTGGACACCAGACATTTTCCTATATAACACGTTATTAATTTTCAAAGAATAGATATCTTGAAAAATGATGTTTGTTTTTTTTTCTTTTAAGTGCGGATGATAAGTTTGATACTACAGTGAAAGTCAATGCCGTTGTACAATATAACGGTGATATATTATATGTTCCACCTGTATTATTCAAATCAAGCTGTCCATTTAATATTGCCTCATTTCCATTTGTAAGTATCGAAAAAATATGTCAGTCATATCGTACTTCTTTCTTGAATGTTTGTCTTGTTTTTTTTTGGACACACAATATTGTACGCTGAAATTTGGATCTTGGACATATGATGATGCTGGTATGTGCTTGAGTCATTTTTTTTTCTAGGATAAAATGCCAAATTTTTCTGCATGTTATATACATTTTTATCTACTTAGGAGTCAATTTGACGGCAGAAAGTAGACAAGGTCAATTAGATGCATACGTGAAAAGTGCCGAATGGGATTTAGACGGTAGTTGATATGGTTTATGTGCATTTTATTCTATTCATGCTGCTTTAGATTTTTCTGCAACGAATCATGGCACCAAATACGACTGTTGTCCAAGTGTGTACCCATACGTACTGTACACTATTCGAATACGTCGACGTTCTCTTTATTACTTTACAAATATCGTCGGTAACAGAATATTAATTACAATTCTTTTTTTCTAGTCTTTGCATTAATATTATTGTTTTCTTCGCTTCATAGTACCCTGTTTTCTTATCAGTTGTATGACACTCCTTGGATTTTTATTATCACCGGATAGTGGTGAAAAATTAACTTTGCGTGAGTTAGAATATGATGATAAAAACTTTGCTCTTATACATTCTAAATTTTCAGAAATTACAACTCTTCTAAGTGCTGTTATGTTCAGTTTACTTCTATCGGATATTCTGCCACCAAGTTCAACTGCTGTACCGATTATTACCGTTTATTTCATGTGTGTTATGATCATGTCAGCAGTTTCAGTTGTTGCATCAGTATTAATATTATCACTTCATAATCGAAAATCTAGTAATTATTCAATGCCATCATGGGTAAATCATATTTGAAAATGAATAAATCACATGATTTTAGAAATTATTTCAGGTTCGTAAATATATTTGTAACTATTTGGCGTGGTTATTATGTATGAAGCGTCCTAATCATGATTTGAGTTGGCGTTCGATTCGCCGTCGATGGGCTTGTTCAAAACAAGAATCGAATAATACAAATGAATCGATGGATAATCATCATTCTAAGATTCCTTCTGAATCATTATTGAATAACACATTCGACTTATTATCAACCAATGTTACAAATATCGACAAGACACCTTTAGGATTTGCTGTACCATTAGCAACAGAAATTCATGATTCTGCTCATCATCAAAATACATCTAATGAATTGTATAGATGCGATATGAAAATGACACGTTCTGAGCTACGTGTTATTATATCTCAACTTGCTATTCTTATTAATTATTCTCGACAAAAAGAGAAAGATGATACTGATTCTCAAGACTGGCAATTTGTGGCAATGGTTATTGATCGTCTTTGTTTAGTGTTTTTTACTATAACCATGCTTCTTTTTACTGTACTCATTTTTCTCAACGTTTAACTATTTTTTTTTAGCTTTAATTTATTTCTTTTTTATTTGCTACTGAGCCTATTTTTATCTGAACCTTTTCTTTTGCCTTAAATATATATGCTTTAATAAACTTCATAGAGAATATTCTGACAATTATATATAAATGATTCAATCAATGAAATTGAACAGTACTATGTACGAAATGAATCTGAACAGCGTAAAATGAATTAATGATATCTTGTATAATAGCATAGATTTTTTTTCTTTAGTTTTCTTTCGATAAAGATGAGTATTCGACATCGAATAGTGCCAATAACAACTGATATATTTTTGATTTCTAACAATCTTTACACTTTAATTTTATTTATTCTTGTTGTTAAATTAAGAATATATTTGATTGTTTTTTCAATTTTTGAAAATAGAAACCACACAAAAAGATTATACTTCTAACTTTACCCACGTAGAACACTGAGAAAAAATTAATTTTTTTAATAATTTAATTCTAGTTTAATAACATTAAGTTCATCGACATTTAATCACTCCGAAAAAGCCGAAGTTAAAAGATTTCCTGTGTTACTTTGGTGCAAGTGTCTCGGCTATTTTTGGCTAGAATATTTAACTGACATTGAACTGTAACATACTATCGTTCAAGTGTTGAATTCTCTTACAACCTTATTAGATGTCTCGAAAGCTCGTTTCTCCTGTATAGTTACCTGTTGCGTATCATAAATTGTTAATACGATTATAACTCTTCTGGTTTCTACATTTGAAGAAAAAATCTATGGAAAATCTAAAATGAGTGGATATTGGAAACTTGTATACGATTAAGTCTATGGTTATTTTATGTCGAATAACGATTTACTTAAAATGACATATTCATTTACAATTCAAGTTCTTAGTAAGAGTTCATCGAAGTTCTAATGATCCAGTCTTCACCTTAACTGCTGTAGCTCTAACTGAAGTTCTTCAACACTAGACTATCTTGCATATAAAGCGGAGGACAAAATTTTAAGGCACTTTTTGTATTTTATTGATTTTACCGTTGTTGAAGAATAGGAAACATTTCAAAAATATATCATTAGATCCAGTTTTGAACGGGCTACATTTTGGTATAAATATTTTTGAAAAATCATCTTTTCTAATATTTAATTATGATTCATTATTAATTAACAGTTATAGAAAAATATTGTCATAATTATCGGTTTTGAGGTAAACAGCATGTTGAACATAGTTTAGCCACAACAAGGCGGAAAATAGCTAGAAACCATCGCTGAAATTAGTGATAAATATTTGAAAACATTGTGCAGCTTGAAGATTGCGTCGAAAAAAAAGGACCTAGGTCTCGTTCGATAGAATAAACATTGCTCTATAAAATGCACTATTTTTCACAGTTTTGAAACTTTCTCTTAATGTTTAATTTTCATAATTATTAATAGAATACTAATTAATTTCTAAAAAAATGCTTAAAAATTCCTATAAAGGTTGATTGTCCTAGAACAAAAACACACGAGTTTGTTTAGTTCTCCACACTCTTTCTTACAGTATACTTCAAAACTGAAAATGATGACAATATTTTTTCTATAACTGTTAATTAATAATGATTCATAATTAAATATTAGAAAAGATGATTTTTCAAAAATATTTATATCAAAATGTAGCCCGTTCAAAACTGGATCTAATGATTTATTTTTGAAATGTTTCCTATTCTTGAACAACGGTAAAATCAATAAAATACAAAAAGTGCCTTAAAATTTTGTCCTCCACTTTATGCTTTTCAGGTATTCAATAAGACGAAAATTAAATAAGACATAAATCATGAGTGTCCTTTGATTAGAAAAATTTAGGAAATGCAGACGTCTATTCAACGACACGAAGCGTGTTATTTATTTAAATATAAACCTTCATCAGTGCTTTGCATTATAACATTAAGGACGAAAATCATAATAGAAAAAAAAGAAAATTGAATTAAAAAGTAAAATGAAGACAGGGGAAAATGCGGGTGAGATCACACGAATGACTAAAAAGGTTCTTAAGTAATGTTTATTTGTTCTTCTTTGAAGATACGCAGCGTTGCATTATGAATTCATATTAATATCACTCCTGAGTATCACTAAATAAAATTGAGGACATACATGCTTCTTGTCACCAGTAAATAATTTGACTAAATTTGACTAATGAGCCAGTTGCCACTATTAAATAACCTAACAGGGTTGAGGGCACATATCATTTGTCACTCTGAATGGATTAATTAGGTTGTGTACACGTTTCAGTGGTCACCACTATTTTGAAAAGTATTCTGAGCTCGTCTGAGGGTGTGGGGGTGTGCATGCGGGTATGAACGGAGATGTAACTGGTAGTAGGGTGGGTGGGTAGGTGTGGGTGTGAGTGAAGAAAAGTCTTCATTACTCACAGTCACAGCCAGACTGAGACTTACACCTGACATTCATGCCCTAAAAAGAGAAAAGCAATAGCTGACGAGGTAAACTTGTCCACGAAAACTCTATCGACGTTTAAATCATTTAAGAACTATGCAATACTCACTTTAAAATGAATTTAGTCAGTTCCTGTACGAATCATTCCGAATTTGATTTACTAAACATACCTAAAAAAATATATATTGAAATATACTGAAAAATTTGCAACATGACTGGATAATATTGAATCACAAGTTAGATTTAAGAAATATTTAGTTTTATCAGTAGTTTTTCGTTCACTTTGCTTATGAAGTCATTTGCAAATAGTTGATACGCGAAAAAGTATCATCTGAGATAGAGGAAATATCATGAAAAACATAAGCTTTTAAAAATAAGTTTCATTCTAAGTGCATAGATTAATTCAAAATCTGTAGTCAAAGCGATGATTGATACTTATGTGATTACAGACTACATTGTCAGAAACAGAGGAGTTTCTACTCTGTATTTTACATTAATAGATGTTTGTAGAACAATACTCTTACGACATCCAATGTAAACACTATTTTACACGTTGTTGACGAGAGCAGCATGTACAAAATACACTTTGCCTGCAAAATTAAAGCTTCCTTCTTAATAAAAAAAAATCTCTTTTTATCTCAATTGATACTAATACCGCTGAACAATAAAATGTTCAGCGCGATCTCTTTTGATCAATTTTATTAGATTTTTTTTATTCCTTTTATTTCAGATGAGTAAAACTCAAGTAAAATTATATAAATTTTGGAGTAAAAATGAAGTTTCAGTATCGGGACGCGTCTCATCATTATTAGAATCAGAACGTTGTTTATCTTGAGAGCGAGAGTGAAGGCATCTCCAAAATTCTGATTGATTAACATGTTCCTATTCATGTGTAAGACAAAAAAAAATATTGTGCGGATAATTGTTGTTTATCGAATCTTATGCATTAGTTTTACATTTTGATCAGTTAAAAAAATGAACATCTATTTGTTTTTCTAGATTATATGATAAAACTCAATCTGTACACTTTGGTACAATTTGCTTGCGAAAATTATGTATAGATGTACATTTTGCTTAATGAAACCAAGTGTACAAAAACATTTTATTTCGAAATTCTATTCAGAACACTGCTTATAACATTGTGTCAATGTTTTATTTAATACACAATTGAATTTATTACACAATCTAATATTTGAAATGTACGAAAAAATATTTTCTATTAGATTACTTAATGACTGTTATTTGTCTTTTGTCAATATTTGGTTTTGATGCTATGAATTTAGCTCGACTCAACAATAAGTGGAAGAATATTGTCTTCATGCTATTTGTAGTAGCATTATAATCAAAATCAGCTGAATTAAAACAATGTATGGCTTGCATAGCATCTGATCAGAATCAATTGTCTTCAACCACGTGAACTGGTATTTTTTGTTACTATTAACCTGATGATCTATTTTCAAACACTTTATTAGAGTTTTTATGAACAATGAATAGAAAAAAATCGAATTATTCTCAAGAGATTCAAGTTCTTGAATGTTGAAGACTAAATAAATTCTTTAGTCTATTTTGAAACTACACGCATATTACCAAAAGAAATATTTCAAATAATATGTGAATATATCATATTCAAACTCTATGAATTGATGGATTATCAAATTAATAGTATACAAGGATATTCTATACTGAAGGAAGAGTGTGTTTTATTCAGTACTGAAACTTATTGAGACCATTGCGTCCCTTTTTGCTGTTGGCCATTATCTTGTCACAACGAACACTGTTCAATTTTATCATAAATAGTGTCAGCTTTCTATACAATAACGACGCTTTATGTCGTTTTGACGCTATCGTGGCGCTGCTTAATAAAAATAGACAGCATGGAGTCTCTTATTACTGAATCCTTCTTTATAACTTTCTCTTTTAATAAGCAATACGTCAATGGAAATCTCTTTTTTTCCTCATTTTCCTACTTTTTTATCAAAATCCTTCTTTCTTATTCCCTCTACTGCGACATATGATGTAGATTCTCGTTACTATATGTGTTTACGAATTGTACTATAGATCTTTTTGTTGATACTTGTAGTAAACTATTTCATCGTTTACTACATTTTCAGTTCTTTTTTTGCATTAACTTCGTTTATCATAGATAATTGAATTGTTTTTTATTTTACTGCTTGGATATGTATTTTGTTTCTGCTACTTCAAGCTTAGCATCATGTACCTTGCACATTGAATCTGTATAAAAAATTATGATTGTTAATTTTCACAACTATTATCGATTTTGTAATTAAATGTTTAATTTTTTGCTGTAGAAAGACAAGTCAGTCGTCTAATGGATGACAGAATTCTCTTAATCTGACATTATATAAGCTTTTGATTATGCGATTTAATCAAATAAAAACTAAGCAGTCAAAATTCTGAATTATGTTGTATACAAGTTTATAAATTCTTTAAATAATCAACAGCATAAAAAACATTCAATAAATGAATTTAATAAATGCAATTGATTGTCAGCAAACAGGACGATTTTTTCAAATATTTAATCAAATTAAGACTTTATGAACTTATTTTTATATTTTTTTTCTGTTCTATCAACATCACTTTTTTTTCTACTTTATTTTGTATAGACAGCCAGATATTCGAACAAAGAGAATATCAAAAAGAAAATACACATCGAAAAAAACAAATGTGATCTAATATTACTGTCCCACATCACATCAAACAACTCTCATCAAAATTTCACATTTATAATATTCGTTGAAGAATGCCTAAATGTCGCAAAAAACGAAGAGCATTTTTTTACTCTTAGATCACATAACTAAGGAACAAGTTTCTTGAAGAAGATCTCTACGAATTCTTTTCATGCGATATTTATTTAACCCTCTACCCATGATAGGGCCTAAAGGGACAAATGATTTTGAAAACAAGTTGCTTATTAAGAATGAAAAGCAATTAAAGCAAAGCACAAAACATGAAGCATATAAAACTGTGGGCATAGATAACGTGAGTTATGAGCGATAGCTTGTCAAGTCGAACCATTTTGATATGCGAGTGGAATGCATAGACCATCGATGAACGAGTAGCTTGCGACGTGTAGAACAGAACAGAGTTATATGAACATGGTGCTGTGGGAGGGAAGACTCGAACACGATGCTTATTCTCGAGAATCCAACATATTACCATTGTGCCAATCCCCTCACAAGGTCTCTACGAATTTGTCGTCTCGGTTGCTGTCTTCTTTAAGATACTAGAATCATAATGGCCACTACCCGTTTTTTCGAGACGGTATGTTCGATGGAGCTAAAATTCTTTTTACAAACACTAAACTCTATCTGGGATGTGTCTCTTTTTAATCCTTTTTTTTTGTACATTGTATCAAAAATCAGCAGAAATAATAAAAAACATCCATTCTACATAGTGTTTATTGTATGCTAAAAAGTGTCAGTTCGATCAAACATACAAGATCAGAGAACGAGTATATTTTCTACACTTTTTTCTTTTTTTTTATAACGGTATGACTTTGGAAAACTCGAAATAGTATACCATTTTGATGAAATTGATTATTTAGCGTTTCAAAATCATTTTTAGATGCCTAGCAGATATATATAACTTCAAATTGTATAATGGTCACAAAAACAAAATACAAATTTGACGCCACGAATCCTTGGGCGATTCCTAACGGTCTTTATCAAATATTAATGTATCTTTACCACTATTCTTAGTATATTCTAAGTTAAGTTTATTTATTAATCAAACATCAATAGCAAAAAATAATACAATCTAACTAAAAAAGAACTTTCTTAATGTTTATTGATCAAAATTGAAAAAGCTTATCCAACATAAATGACAGTTTGATAGGGCAATTGATTTAGATAATAAACTAAGCCCATTAAACCTTGAAAGTCCATTGTCCCATTACCATATCTATTGATATGTGGAATAAGATATTGTGCATACACTAAACAATTCAATATAAACAAAAAGATAAGTATTTAATATTCATGAATACACACTTAATGCTTGTTGGGAAAGACCTAATTGTGGGAGGTATAAATATGCATCATTTATTGTTATGTATCCATTGCCATATGGATCATATTGTGTAAACAAATAATACATCTGTCTTGGTTTTTGATATTGTGGATCTAGAACAAAATTGAGACAACTTTTTTATTCGAATCTGTAAACTTGTCTACATACTGGTAACGATATTAGAAATAGGTTTAGCAGGTTTGCCTTTAAAGTCCTTTTGTAACATATGAGCAGCTTTGTTCGCAGGTTTGGGAACTTTAGGTTTAGGCTGTGCAGGTTTGGGAACTTTAGGTTTAGACGTTCCAGTTTTAGGTTTTCGAGCTTTAGGCTTTGCAGTTTTGGGTGTTGTATCAGCTGGTTTAGGTTTTGCACCACCAGGTTTAGATTTTGCATCACCAGGTTTAGGTGTTGCATCACCAGGTTTAGGTATTGCATCAGCAGGTTTAGCTTTTATATCACCAGTTTTACCTTTTGTATCACCAGGTTTAGCTTTTGTATCACCAGGTTTAGCTTTTGCATCACCAGGTTTAGCGTTTGCATCAGCAGGTTTAGGTATTGCATCACCAGGTTTACCTTTTTTATCACCAGGTTTAGCTTGTGCATCAGCAGGTTTAGACTGTATGTCAGCAGGTTTTGTCGGACTAGCCTAAACAAAATTTAAAATTATCAATTGCATAGAGTAAAAAACAACCTATTCTCGTATTGGTTTATTCGATTAAAGTATGAACCTACCCCTTCCACATCCTCCTGAGGTTCAGCTGATGGAGTTTCTTGAGGTGCATCAGATTCTTGCGGTTCATCAGTTTCTTGAGGCGCATCAGATTCTTGCGGTTCATCAGTTTCTTGAGGTGCATCAGCATTTTGAGATTCATCAGCTTCTTCAGGTGCATCAGCGTCTTCAGGATCATCATTTTCTTGAGCATCATCATCTTCTTCTTGAGGATCATCATCTTCTTCAGGTTCATCTTCTTCATCAGGTTCTCCTTCGACATTCGATGCTTCATCATAATAGCCATCTATAAATGAATTAAAATCCTCCATGCCATTCTCTTGAAGCATAGACTTGAATGCATCTTCATCGAACTGTTTGCTATTATCCACATTGTCATCCGACATTGTATTGTGTTAATCTGAAAAATGAAAAATATTTATTAAAAATAAAATTACTACCTTAACTTATGACGCTTTCATCATTGCTATTATTCACTAATATAATATACATATGAAGGATATAAAATACAATCAAAGCATAGGATTATGGCTCATTTATATAACCATCGATGTACATTGTTGAATCATACGTTACGCATGAAGGACTTTATTTTTTTTGTTAAGACTAGGATAAATTATCATCGTTAGAATATCAACGGAAAAGAATAAATGTATGACAAACAGCAAATAAGAAAATATTTTGAAATAGTTTTGAATGAAAACAAAGAGCAGTTTAATACATTTTGATTTGTTTACATGAGTGCATTTTTGTTGATGCTTTTGAATAATAAAGTATGAATAATTGTATCTTATTTATGTATGAGAGAGCATATCTCTTTATCCTTGGATATAATTTTTTTCTTATATGATAATCAAGTGAATAGTTTTTTATTATCGCTGATTTCAGTCCAATACATCATGACACTATATCGTTCGATGACCTTTAACGTTTATTAAAATTTTGATTTAGTTGCATTTTAAGAGATATAATTTTTGAGTATATATATAAGTATTGATTCTTCCGTTTAAATTTAATGTAACACATAGAAAATCTTTCAATATTTACATTTACTAAAAAATTGAGAGAGGTTTCAATCGATTTTATGTAATAAATGAATATTTTGACACAGCTTCATATGTTTATTTTTTTTTAGGAAAAACTGTAAAAGAAAATTGATTGCTTACTTATCTTCAACTCGTAAAATCGATTCATAAAGATAAACAGGTAATAAAACTTACAAATAGATATTTCGCATACGAGGAAAAAAACAAAAAATATATTCAATGGCCATATGTATGTACAGGTATGTAGTCTATACAAGTTGTATACTGCTGAGAAAAAAAATCAAAAACATTTGTTTATGATTTTTATTGATGATAAATGGAGTACATTTAAATGTAAAAGTTTACATATGCGTTGGTCGAAATCTTTTTGGACATTTGAATCATTCTTTAATAAACTTGCTCTGATCTTTTGATCTTAAATCTGTTAAATATCAAGTAAAAAGCAAAGAGATAGAAGAACCAATAAATTAGTAAACATATTCTATGTATTGTTTACATTCTCTGCATTCTTGTTCAATCAATAAACCCATACTATATCCAAATATACAAGAATCATTACAAATAAAAATATAATAAACCAAGGTCATAATGACATTTTCATAGTGATTAATTCGGTAAGTACAATATAAAATTTTTATAATAAACAAAATCTAAATTAATCACTGTCAATATATAAATTCTATAGAAGGATAGTAAACATTTAAGAAGGAAATAATTAATGTATATGCAAATAATCTGTTTTCTATAGAAGAAAAAGATATGTACCAAATTCATCTACAATTTATCGTTTGTTAAGCTTAATCAACAATAATTTATCACTAATATAGAAAAAGACATGAAAAATATTCTCTTTCCAACTTAATCTATTCATATCACTGTCCTCATATCAAATAACTTTAATAGATAAAATTAAATACATATATTTAGAATAAACAATAAATTATAATTAATTTGTAAATTAGAAGAGAGAGAAACAAAAAAAACTACTTTCAGCATTCTCAACATAATCAAAAAATGCACTTGAAACTAAATAAATAGGGTTAAGGTAAGTATATATTTATCTAAATAAAGTAAAGCAGAGAAAAAAACTATTATTGATGAACAAAATTACATGAAGATATTTTCTTGATCATCTATTTTATTTTACTTGAAAAATAATATTAAATTGAAATAATTATACCAAATATGAAATTGATATTATGTGTTTTTTTTTTGTTTAACTATTATATTGTCGAATATTCATTTGTAGAACATATTGACCAATGTAATTAAGAAAATAAAGAAGTCAATCTATCCTGTACGGTTTAGTGATCTAGTATGCAAGTAGAACAGAAAAAAGATGTATATTTAAACAAATCAATATCAAATGCACTACGGTGTGTTGCTCCTGAAATTTTGTGAGGGATCGAACATAAGATCAATATCAGTTGATAGAGAAAACCTTTCTCTATCGAATTGCACTTTCATTTTTTTTCGAAAAAATGTTTATAATGAGAAATACTCAACACAATATGTTCAATGTAAATACAAATAGTCTTTAATGGTTTCAGCATGGGAGCAACAATACAAAAGGACGGTTTTGTAGAAGAATAAATCATTCTAAAATTTCTATTTTGCTGAATTTAAGCTATTTTTCAGATCTGACGATCATCTTGATCGTTATATCTATTTCAAATACTATTTTACAAAAATAAAAAAATACGATCACAGAAAAAAAAATAGAGGTATTACATTAATATTAGCACTAAATTAATGTTAAAACTATTACTTTTGTGTTATGACCCTAAGACAAAAGTATTGCAATTTGTATTGATTAATGAAATGCGAAAGCGAAGCCGTATCACTTACTAACCTTAATAATGTATTCATATAGTTTTAATACAAAAGTATTATAGCTACCATTAAATTCATGTAATAAGAGGTATTACTTTATCCTTACTTTATGAAATAAATATAAATACCATCTTTGTATTTATAAAATAAAGTAAAAATTCTACTAATACTTATTCTTTATTATAAAGAAAAACATATATAAAGTAACACTCCTAAAGGCAATATCGTATTAACTTAATGGTAGTAATAATCTTTTTCTACTAAAATTATAACACAAACGTATGGAAATGAATAAGAAATATGGCTTTGTTTTAGCGTTATATTACTCAATATGAATCGTAACACTTTGTCTTATGATCATAACACAAAACTATTGTTATTAGCATGAATTTGATGTTAATGCTAATCCAACACTCCTAGAAAAAAGTTATTGCTTGTGCTTTAGTTTTGATCGATATTTCTTTCTAAAACATGTTGCTGGTGGTACTCTTGATTTAGATGGTACAATGTGTTTTCTAAAAAGGAATCAAAAGACGAGTTTTAAAAAAATTATTGGAATCGAACTTGTCGTCAATTATGTTGTTGGGGTAGAATGTAACGAAGAAGAAGAGCATGATGTGCTATCTATGTATGTACGAAAATAATTATTGTTTGTGTATAGTATAGAACCATAGTGCTATTGTGCGCTATTCTCATGGGTCGCTGACATTCATCATTCGCTATTGGTTTTTATTAGTTGATAGTTTTCTCGAAAATTACTCTGGGATCGAAAAATTTGACTTGATCAGAAGAACTGTCTATTATCCAGCAACAATTGGTGTTAAGAAGAGGTTTGTAAAATGTGGTTAGACAACTGGCGCCACCAAGGGCATTCGTATGTTGACGATTTGATAATGATTCGATGGTTCATCGCTATTAGATGGTAGACTAATTGTTTAAATAAACATTGACAACTTGACGAAAATTTGAGAAATTTTTTTATTCTCTAATATTTAATCAATTCTATAACAAGTTTTTTATCTAAAAATGTCTGATTATCATAGATGAATGTAATCATAATAAGAAATTCTTGTCGATGAAATTGTAAAAGATTCAAAAATGCTTGAAATAGATTCAATCATCTGAATAAAAAAACTATCAAAAAGAAGGTAGTTTCTTATGTTTGTCTCTTGATTATTTAAGCAAAATTATCCTCATTTACGTTTTAAGTAGATCATCACAAGCAAACAACATAACATTGTGATGAAATAATAGAAAGAAACATGATATCATTCATTTTTTTTCACTGATTTTTTTTGTCGAGAAGAAAAATAATACATTTTGTAGAAAAGTTAAAAGAAAATTCAATTTAAAAGTATTTGAAAATCAATGTCATCTATATCTTTTGGCACGTCCACATATTCACGACGAAACGGAAAGTTGACAGGCACTGAGGTTCGTTTTGTTTTTGTATTATCTGAAAGGGAGTTTTTTTTTTCAAAATTGATTTTTGAAAGGAAACCTCTGTGTTCATCAGAGACTGAAGATTCAGTAAAATTTTCTACAGTCTGATTCGATGTGATTTGGCTAAATCAAATCGAATTGAGTTAAACTGAATCCATCGAGACCGTTCTGCTCGAATTCATTACTTTTGTTGTATTTTGAATAGGAGCAAAGATTTTAATGCACTGGTTGCTGCTGTAGTACAAAATCGTTATTCGAAGTATGAAGTTTGCAATTTCAACCTCTTACATGAATTGTGCACCTGTCGGTGTGTTCATCTCAGATTATTAGAATATTCTGCTGTCAGATCAATAGCGTGAGTGAGATGAATTTACAGAGGTATTCGAAAGAACAATATTATATTGTAAAGATAAATCGTTACAAGCGTTCTTTCTTTCTGGTCATTAAATATTTTGATTGTGTATATTCCTATCTTAAGAATGGATTTTCAAATGCTTAATACACGCAGTCATAGCCTTCAAAATAATTAGCTGTACCACGAGCAGTTCCCGAATATGCATTCTGTGCTTATATTGTATCTTATTGAGGCAGCTAAGTCAGTGATGTTACCATCTGTGAAAGATAATTTACATACAAAGTTGCATTACTAACCATTAGTGGCATATTCATCTCATGCAATCGCTAAAACTCTCTTGAGCTTCAGCGGTTACTATCTTACAGATAAATGATCAGTCTTCAATTTTGCAAGTTTAGTCATCAGAAATATGACAGAAAGAATTATAAACGTGTTTTCTTTTACCTTACCCATCCAGGTTGATGATTCATGAAGCAGTATTCCATGCATTTCCGGCGGAAACCTGCAGAAAACACACCGTTTCCAGCCTGAACCTGCGGAAAAATGCCAGAAATTTGACGCAGGAATCCGGTGACCGTATCCAGCTGCCGGTTTTTCGATGTTTTCCTGTGGGAACCGGTCCATATTTCACGACTTTGGTAGTTATCAATTACAGTTATTCTAAAGAAAAAGACTGCCGAGTGAATTCGTTATTCATAAAAATCAATCGAGTATAGAACGAAGGCCATGAATAAAGAGACGCGTCAGCACTATAGAATTGATGTTCTCTTATGAAGATCTCAACATATGGCACGTTCTATAGCATCGAATTGAATGATCAGTTGTTCAATTTGTTTCAGTCTCTGATATGCATTCAAAAGTTCAGTGCGCATTCATTCATTGCTAAATACAAGTAACGCGACTCAAACGTCGCTAACCCTCTACTGAAAGGTTCTATGCCGTTGTGCATATTGTGTGTGAACACACGAGCTACGGACCTGCTATTCTCATATATACTTAAAGGAACAAAGGGTGTGAGTGTGAATACGAATGTACGTCTGGTCGAGCTGAAGACTCACCCACAGTCCGACCCACACCCTAAGCCAAAGATTATGTTTCAAAAAATAAGCATTATAGTCGTCACTGTCTTGAATTCTCGTCAAGAACAATTGCTTTTCCAAATATTTTAGGAATATTATTTTGATCAAAATTTAATAAAAACTAAAAATAATATTCAATCAATAATAAAATGTATTTTTTCTCATAAGGATTTTCCTTATATCAATTGATACTATAACTTTTTTCTGACAAATTCTTGGAATTATAATTTATTCCCTAGAAGGAAAAAATTCTTTTAAAAATTTACTTTTTTTTATAAAAAGCGATAAACAACTTGACGATAACGTTCTTGAAGTAGGTTGTATCCTATAAACTAAAGAATATCTTTTAAATTTTGATCAATGTTCAAAAATACACCGCCATCTGCTAATATGTCAAGTAATTCACCAAAAACAAAGATTTGTAGTTTTATTGTAATAAATATACTGTAAAAAAAGACACTCAAAATTGATGTTTTTTTACAAATATCTAATTTAAAAAATTGTTTTATTTTCTCAGGAATCCAAACTTAACTTTCCCAGTGATTTTCTTTTTCTTTTAGATTTTTTTAAAATCTTGTCAAGTCATATTCTTTATACATCCATGTAAGTAATATTCAACTTGATCTATAAAAACAAATATCTAAATTATATTCAATTATTTCAGATAAAGGATTAAATAGAACTGATGGTAAATTATTTATTCCAAAAAAAGTATCATACCTAAATTGATTAAATATCGATTTTATAGTATTTTTGGCATAATTAACAAAATCATAGGTATTATTAGAAATTTATCTTTTTTCTAAATTCTGTCCCAGCTGTTCTCTTTTTATGTTTAATACGTAAGATTTTACATTAATGGGCATACGACCATATTACACATGCGCACCTTTAGTAATACTTTCTATTTGTTTTGCATTTCTTCCATTTTTGTGAATTAGCCCACTTTTATCATAAAATCTTATGTTCTCAAGAATAATATTTCGAATTCTAATAGATCTTAAATTTATTCCATCGTTAATCTAAAACCCATTATCTTCAAAATAACTAACCTGTTCATTAGAATTTTCAGTTTTGACAAGTACGACTATATTTTCAAGAATTTCTGGTAAACTATTTTGTTGAATATACAATCTTAAATATAGATTGCAAATTGAATCTCAAAGATATTTTACTTCTTTTACAATATTCATCTTATCAGTTATTATTTGTTGTTCTTAACTAAATTGTTGGTATATGCAATATGATAATAAAGTTTAGCAACTATATTTTTATCGCTTAATACTTGTCCATTTCCTAAACAATCTCGAAATTAATGGCAAACGTTCATTTATTTTTCCTGATAATATTATAGCTTGCTGTTTTATTGCAGCAGGTCGTATTTCTTCTTGACTCATGAACTGATCATATTTTTCTAAAAATTTATTCTAAAAAATTTATTATAATTTATTTTTCTTTTATATTTCTCGTATTATTTATTACGTATTTCAAAATCTTTTCTTTTTCTTGTCATAATTTCTTAACACCACTCGGATATAATTATTGCAACTTAATAATAAATTAAAATATTGTACTGAGGTTTCGAATTTCAATATACATGAATATTTCACAAGTGAATATAAAGCATATAATATGAGTGATTCAGACAATCGAATATATTCCAAATCGTTATCACTGTTTATAAAAAGAAACGGTATTTTCTTTCCTTCATCTGTGGAAAACATCGCTTCTGTTTTTGCTTTCGTTATTTATATGATTCTTTTATTAGCAAGACGCATTATTGTATATATTAAGAGAGAAAGATTAAATTAAGCGATACTAATAGAAAAAGAAAGAGACTTTAATTTATAGAAAAACCATCATTAAGTCCTAACTTTAATCTTGTTAATATTAAAAGTAAAGAAGTAGAAAATAAATCTTCCCTTCCAGATATAAGATCTATTAAAGTATATCATTAAAATGATGATCAATATAGTAGTAGTGTTGAAAATGATATTGTTGATATAGTATACTTACCTGAAATTTTAATGCGTAAAAGTAAAGAAGATCAATTTTATTAACATCTTTTATCGATCGGTAATAAAATTTAGCAATATTATTATGGATATCATTGTGACGGATATCATCTATCATCATTCCTTATGCTCGTGATCGAGACGCTTGTTAGGCGCATAGATAATTCTTTCTTTTTGCGTTATCTCTTTCTTGTTCTCTTTCTCGCTTGTTCTTTTTTCTTCGCTTGTTTTGCTGCTCATGTGCATGCGTTAGTTGATCATTCTCAGAATAAAATAAGAATGAGTCAGTCGTTCCGTTACAATCATATTTTGGACAAAGTGGCGATAGAATTACTGATACATTATTTGGTTTATCTGTTCCAAATGGTTGTTAACCATTTAGAATACCAATGAATACAAATCAAATGTTACCAATCGATGATTATTCAATGAATAAATCATCAGGTAGAATATATCGTTATTTAAATTATAATAAAGCACCACCATTATTTCTATTTAGTAATGGTTTATCTTATTCAAAATTAATAATTTTTCCTAATCAAATAAGTAATGTTGATACTGATATTATAGCAAATATCAGTATCATAAATGAAGGGCCATTTCCTGCACAATTTATTATACAATTATATTATGAATTTTCAAATTCAACAGTAATTGAATTACTGATGCGTGAATTATTAAAATTTACTAAAATAATATTTTTGAAAAAAATTAACAAAAAACTATTTCATTTACCTTTCGTATTAGAAATATTCCAAATTCAAATCGACAACAATTACCAGGTATTATTATTTTTTTTTTGGATTAGTAATAGTTGTCATAGATATGCACAAACAACACTTATTATTGATTTTGATTCATAATTTATTTTTTCATAAAATATAACTAATTGTCTAATCAATAATTTTTCTATTAATATTTTTTGTCTTATTTGTTTTTTTTTTCTAATATCAAATATCCTGAAAGATAAACGAGAGAAAAGTTTTAACTAATGGATAGTAACACTTCATTTATTTATGGAATGAAGTATAAGTTAATTGTAACTCTAAATAACATTGTTTATATTTATTCAAGAAAGAAGTTTAGATGAAAAAAAAATAAATGATATTCTCGTGCTGGAAGATTTTTATAGTAGTTTATTAGATGATACACATCAATATAATACATATAACTTCAATTGTAGTTATATGAAGTTAATCTATGACGACAAGATTAAATTAATATTGATAAATAGTATTTAAGAGAGGTTCTATGAGACGATCGAGAATTTTTCTACAGAGGCATAACATGATCAAATTTTAAATTCAAGTTTGACTATGTTGATTCCATAGTCCATGTCAAGAAACCTATTCATCCAAAACTTTAGATCAAACAAATGCTGTCTTGTCGAGATATGAAGTTTTTAAAAAACAAGCTTTTTGCGATTTTCCCAAAACTCGGTCGCGCGTATTTCGCTTCTTTCTCGATCATTTTACAATAGATATTTTTGAGCAAAGTCTCATTTGAAAGAGAAAATAAAACTGAACAAGTTGAAGTATTTTTCCTGTCTAAACAATGGCATTTCTAATTTCTATAGTTTAAAAGGCTTCAAAAAATCCCGAGTTGGAAAAGATGAATTTTGAGAGTTTTCAAAAAATTTCCTATAGGAAATTTTGTTGAACTAAAAGTTATATTAGGCTATTTTGTAGAGAATTTATTTCTCTACAATCTATGCATTATTATTTCTATTTTTAAAATATTTGGAAGGTAACCAAAAATTCGAAATGCTATACATGCCTATGGAAAAATTTGTCCAAATTCGACTGTTTGGCCTGAAAAATTCATTTTCCAGGAAAATCTGTTATATTCGGAATTAGTATCAACAACTGGATCGGATAACATGTATTTCAGTAAAAATAATATTTTGTCAAAAATTTACTGCTACTCTACCTCAACTGCGTTTTTGTATGCATTTTGTTGGTGTTCCTTCACATGGAAGTTTTTGACAGAAAATTATTTTCTCTGAAATACATGTTATCCAACCCAATTTTTGATACTGATCCCCAATATGATATGAATTTTCCTGGAAAATGAATTTATCATGGCCAAACAATCGAATTTGGACAAATTTTTCCATATGCATGAAGTATTTTGAATTTTTGGTTACCTTCCAACCTTATAAAAATACAAATAATATGTTACACTCCTAAAAATTTGCAACACTTGACCTTCTCCTTCAAAGAAATTCGCTGTACATATAATATTTGATTTCTAAATTTGAACAGACTTCAAAATCTCAGTTGATTCTAATCAGATGACCTGATCAACCTGAACATAGTCAAATCTAAATGATTATATTTAATGAGAATATTATTTACAACAATAAAGGAAAATAGAGATAATTGTCTTTCGAATGTACCATTGCCATTTTTCGATCACAAATAATATGCTTCAATTTTGCACAATTTAGATGCGTTGTACTTCTTGTAAAATTCTCTGTCACATTTACTAAATGTTCATATGAAATATAAATCTTGTTCAGACAAGGTAAACGTGTATTCGAATCGAATAGAAATTGTTCCACGTAGTCGATATGTACATTGAAACAGTCAAGTTCGACAAGATGAGAAAAGTCAATAATCGAAGACTTTCCTATATGTTTCTCTTTTTGTTCGTTTACATTGGAAACCATCAGACGACTGAGTAATGGAAATGAACGTGAGATTTGAGCAAAAAACTTATGTTCGAATGGGTGAAAATCGTCCTTCATACGCAGAACACGAACATTGATGAACATACCACCAGGAAAACTGTGCGTTATGTGACACATACGTTCCGTATTCAATTCAAGTGAATAAACATGACATCGACCTAATTTATAAAAATCATAGTCGATATAACAATCAACATGATGTCCTCTTTCGGTGAATGTACGTCGAATATCATCAGGTGTTGGCTTAGGTTGTTGTTCATTAATCCTGACATATTCAGTAACAATATCGAAGTGAAATGTATGTAGACGTGGCATTTGACTAAGTATATAATTATTCAAATAAGTACCATCAATGAAGGAATTTTTCCCACCAACACGGAGAGATAAGGTGAGCTTTTCCAGATGTATCATTCGACGAAGGAGAGGTATCACTAGACTATCAAATTCAGTTGTTCTATGATATGCATATATGGAAAAACATTTGAGTCGAAGTGGATTAGTCTATAAAAAAGCAAAACAGAAGTAAGATATTGTTATTTGTTCAATGATAGATTTAATCAATAGATCAAATAGAAAATGATTGCTTTGGAAATATTCTTATACTTTTTGTTTTTTGATGGATGAGCATCAAGGGTTTCGTTTTTATTTTAACACAGCTCAAGAACAAACTGAAGTATTTTGATAGTTATCCGTATTATTTTTTATCTCAGTGATGTAACTAATTTCATAAAGAAATACGATTTTCATTGAATCATCTTAAGAACTGAATGATTTTTTTTTTCAATGAAATAAATGAATAAACCATGACACAACAACTCAAGAATGTATTAGTGAATACGTCATACTAGCATTTCAAAAACAAATTACTGCAAGATTTCTGGATCTTCATTTGTCCGAAATTGATATATTTTTAATAACTGTCTTTAGAGATGATTAATTCAACAGTTCTAGTCGAGACTGAAAAACATTCCTCTCCAATTGAATATAGTTATTTACCATATTATTCATGATTTTCAATGAATGACGTATAATCTTTTGTGAACGTAACCTGATCTGGACTGGATCATGGATACAATAAAGAGTGATAATCAATGTATGTAATTGACTAAGACGACCATCAAGTAAATAAAGACAATCATCAATATTCTGCATTTTGATACGTAAATGAACAATACTAGATGAACAACATGTTGTAGATGGTAAACCAGTTAACAACGATCGGGATAAAGCATAAGTATCACTGCCATCTATATCCAAATATTTGAGATTTGTAACTAACCCAAAAATACGCTTATAAATATCAGTTAATAATTTCATATTTGATTCCTCCAGAATTTCGTCACTAATCGTTACGACTAGATCTGAGATTTGTTGTTTTAAAACATAAATAAATGGAGACTTCTCTAAAAACAGACAATAAATGCAAAGAATTGTTTTAATTCTTCGATATTAATCGATGAACATACCATTGAAAATGTGACAAGCCATACTGAATTCGAGATTAATAATAACAAGCTTGCGTAATTGAAGATAATTGGTAGCACGAAGGACACATGGTAAGAAACATGCTTGAAGAGTAAGCGATTCTACTTTATCATGAATTCGAGGTAATATTTCCATACAAAATCGATCAAGTATTGCATGATTTCTTGAATCAGTCAATTGATTTGATTCAATTGTCATTAGATCGACAAGTCGAGTAAAACTAACATCACATACTACTCGATCGAGTTTTTCATTAATGCCTACCAATGAATATAGAACATCGAAATTATTGAGTTTCTTCAAAATATGAAGCAAAATTTCGTCAGGTAAATCAACAATGTTAACAATTGACTGAATCATGTGTTTGTTCTGCTTCATCATTCTTTAAACAGCTAAATATATATACAGTAAAACCTCTCTATGTGGACACCTCTCTAAAGTGGACACCTCCCTATTGCGGACACTGGCCGGTCCCCCCGAGCTGTTTTTGCTGGAAATGAACCTCTCTAATATGGACACCTCTCTATTCTGGACTGTGAACACTTTATCCCGGTCCCGTCCACAGTAGAGAACCTCTTGAATGTGGACAGTTTCCTAATTTCACGGCATCTTTTTCGGTATTGTCTCAAAATTCGAAAAAGTCTCGAACCCAAACATCTGCGAAAAGTTCACGCACCACAAAATCTATTTTGTATGTCAAAAGTCAAGAGTTTTCTCTTTCTAAATTTGTAGCCTCCATATTTTTCATGTTCTAGATTTTTCTGTTCCAGTCAGACATTGGACCAGTACCAGTACAGTAAGTACCAGTACAAATACT
>CAJNOP010000482.1:93113-103657 GCA_905250075.1 Rotaria sp. Silwood1
CCACCCACACCCACACCACACCCCACCCACACCCATACACCCACACCTACACCCACACCCACCCACACCCACACCCTACATAATCTATGTCATCTTCTGTCGTAAAATCATTACATAATTGTTCTTCCTTCTTTCTCTTGTGACCCACTACTTTGCTTAAGATTTTTTGTTTCTTTTTTGTCTTATTCAATATTTTTCTCATGAATCACTTATAACAATCTGTGTATAGCCTCACTCTAAGTTAAAATGTGTCGACTTTTTCCGTCGTAAATTATAGTGTTGTGGGTCTCAGCAAGAAAATGTGTCGCACTTGAATGTGTCGTATTTTTAACCGTTCTGTACATATATGACGACTGTTCATTCACCGATTTTGTTCCGCGTGTATATCTATATATAATCTATCTGAACCATCACATGAAAATCATAAGTTTTTGTGCACCATTCTGTATAATTATTTCTCGATTATATATTTCTTGTAAATACTTCGAGAAGTAATGACCTCACCTAAAGAAAGGTCTACCTGGCAATAGTCCGACCAAGATCTGACTTGCCTTACACGGCTGGATCTCAAGATCTGCCTGGTTTATACTTTGGCATGAAACATCGATGTTAATTGTACTAATCAAATATGGATGAATATAATGCATGAAAGAAAAAAAATTATGGATACGGTGAAGCCTAGATTCGAACATTGATTTCAGAATGTGTCGGAAGTGTCGTGGAATAATGTGTCGTACGCTTGCTGGAGAAAATGTGTCGCAACGAGCACCTCGTGTCGTGCTCGAATGTGTCGTGAAATGTGTTGTGAATCACGACACATCCGACACATTTTAACTTAGAGTGCTGAGGAAGAATCATTTAAAACGCGTTGCTAATCATTATTCTTTATTTCCTATTCAAATAAATTTCACTCCACACTTATTTTCCTCAACGTCTAAAATGTTTTCAATAACAAGAGACAAAAAAACATTCTATATATATACAAACTTATATAATACCAAATAACAATCGATTCGAATCTATAAAGAATTAAGATTAAATAAATAGTTCAAACTTCACATTTCTAATTGATGAATCGAATCGATTACCATCAAAAACAAAAAAAAAAGTTTTTTGCTTCGTTTTTTTTTTCGAAACAGAGACATCCTACTTTTCGGCTCTAATATAAAGAAAAATGCTCTTTAAATGATAATGAAAATATTCTGTTTCAGAAGTTGATTAAAATTCTAAATTTCAAATAGAAAATTTGCCTATTTAGTGATTCTTTTAAAATTTCTGTTTGTTCTTTCATTATTGTAATTATTAGGACCATTTATTTAACTTCGAGTTTTTTGTCAAAGTCTATTAGCATGGGTCTTTCTCTTCTTGTATCATTCGTAAACATGTGTACATATGTGATAAGTGTGACAACCATAATGACTAGCTTGATTAATTACCCATCTATACACCTTCACTCATGACATATTCGCTAATGTAGAAAAATTATCAGCAATGGTGACTTCTCGTTTCGTCGAAAAGTATGAATAAAATGGAAAGATAATGAATATATAATTAGCTTATAATAAGTTCTTTGATTCTTGAAAGTGAGGGTAAATTTATCAAAATAAACTAACCAAGCATGGAATTATTATGACTTCAAAAGTATAAGAACAAACAATAATTTAGAAGATTGGCATCATCGTTTAAATACTGACTTAAACCATATTACACATCCACATTTTTATGCATTTATTCGTGCAATTCAAAACGATCATGCCTATAATTCAGCAATATTATTACGTCAATTAGCAACTGGAACATTACGACCACGAAAAAAATTATTTGTTAATCGAAATGCTCGGCTACAAGATTTAGAAAATCGTTATAAACAACAGACATTAAGTTTAGAAACGTTTCTTGAAAAAGTTATGCGATTAATTGGTATTAAAAAAATTCTGAATGGTTTTTCGTACATTTTCTTGATCAATAGCGAATGTGAATTTCTTACTATGTTCTCAAATAAACTCTTTCAACAAGTTCATTCAGTATTATTCTTTTTTATTAGTCAACTAAACAGAATCGAAGAATTTATGATGAGCTAATTATGTTCATTATCGTTTTATTTCACTTATGCTTTTCGACGAAACAAGAGCACTAGAAAAAAAAATTCGACGAAACAGGAATACTAGGAAAAAAAATTTTCGACGAAACGATAAAATCAATTAAGCATTCGACAAAACGATAAAATCAATAAGCATTCGACGAAATGAGAACTAACCATCAGCAATATATTTTTATGCGTGTTTTAATTTGTTGTTATGCTGTTTATGTTGTGAAAGATGAAATGAAGCATTACTCTTTTAATTTTTCACTGTCTCTTCTCCATACAAGTAAAAGAACAGTTATTTACGCATCAGTGAACACAACTATTTAACTGAATAACACAACAGCAACATCGCATACTCAACACATATTGGCAATATTACTTTTCTGACCTAACTAAATTTCAGCCTTGTTTTTGTTTACAAGCCGTCGCTGAATATCTTTCTGCGGTAATTATGACTATCATAGTTTTCAAATGCGATCTTAGTCAAATTTTTCATAAGGTTTAAGAATTGAGATGTGTAGCGTAAGACGATCAATGATTGCCTCTGGAATGTAACCGACAAAATTAGATATATAAAAAGAGAACAGTAACGTAAAACATGATTACAAATTGGTCTATCCTTGTTCTTAATATCCCAAGTCTATATTAACGGTCCGTAAACGATGGTAAACAGATAAAAAATGGCTTTTTTACTGTGACCCGATATTTTTTATGCACGACTATCGGCTAGTCATACATGTACAGATGCATTACGGAACGTTTTACGAGCCGTTTATCCTACACCATTCACGACACCGTAACGAAACACTGTTTACGCGGCGTTTCTATCCGTTTTACATATCTATCTTATAATAAGATGCTAAAGTAAATCTTGAAAGATTCTTATAAAATTTTCTGATCACAATCTTACGAGATCATATTTGATTATACAGGGTAGTCCATAAATATCACGGTGATTAGAAATTAAAGTATTTTCGGCAGATATCGACCAAACTAGCTGAAACTTTTACCGTTGATGGAGGCATATTCAAAGTTTATATCCATAAAGACATGCCTAGAGAGACCCTTTGTTAAGTATCACTATTGACTTCAACGCAAAAAATTTTACTTTTTCACAGATAAGAAAAGAAACAATAAACAGAGTAGCACAAAAGTCACTGTGTTGAAAAAAAATTGAATATCTTAGTAATGATTCGAGCAAACGAGCTGACTTTTTTATCATTGATAGTGGCATATTCAAGCTTCATATTCCTGAAGATATGCCTAAAGAGATCTATTGTTAAGTATATTGTTTCTTCTCCTATCTTTAAAAAAGTAAAAGTTTTGTGTTGAGGTCAATAGTAATACTTAACAAAAGGTCTCTCTATGCATGTCTTCATGGATATAAACTTTGAATATGTCTCCATCACTGGTAAAAATTTCAGCTCGTTTGGTCGACATCTGCCGGAGATACTTAAATTTCTTATCGCCATGTTATTTACGGACCATACACTGTATACAAACTTTATATACTTTTTTTGATTTAGATAATTCGATAAAAGCGTTGAATAGGCAAGTATGAATGTTATGTATTTAATACTTTAAATTTTTTTTATTTATATATTTGAATTATGCCATTGAATGGGCAAGTATGTATTTTTATATATAAAATTCTTCTTTTTTTATTTAGATACTTTAATAATATCATGGTAAATGTAAGCATAAATTTTATATATTAAATTTTTATTTGTTTTTTATTTAGACATGTTTTTACTAACGTCGTCGAAATGGTAAGTATGAATCAGATGGATAGATGTGGCGATGCTGAGTAAAAGGTGATGGAAAGTGACAGAAGGTAATGAAGAACGATTTGTTGGGAAAGAGGGAAGAGCAGAGATTAGAACAGAGCGATGAGATCAATGAAAAACTCTATTTGAACTCTCTATAAAATATTTTATGAATAATAGAAGATCTTGCACAATCTTAGAATACGATCATACAAGAATCATATCTTAAGATTCGAATTTTATCTGTAAACAGAGAGAAAATGACCCAATACGGTGCGTATTTCTGCGCCAGAAAATACGAATTAATACAGACCGAGATCGGCCTGAATCTATTCGGTATACTACTGTAAAGACTCCGTTTTGACCACTTTTACAGTTCAGTTTCGGCCCCAAAACGATACTATTTGGATAGACCTGGAGTGCCTCATTTGATTATTTACTACTTTATTTCAAAATTAAGGTCAAATAGAGTTTTGCTAAATAAATTATGATACTAGAGCTTACTGAACTGATAATACTAATGATGAGTCAGTCTATGTAGCCAATGACTTAGCTTTGTCAATAGAAGAGGTTTTATGGAAGAAACTATTTGAAAAAAAATTGACGTAAGACGTTTCTAACATATTGATAATTTGATTCTTTTTGTAAGCATTTTATAGAAAGCTATAAAAGAGGTTTAAAAAGTGCTCTTTCTAAGAATAAGATTACGATTCTTGAAATAACTTTGCAATCGAAAAGCAAGCGTATTCATTATACAAAAAAGGGTTTTAAATAAACGCCATTGTCAACATCTTGTTGACATTCATTTTCAGACTTATCATGATGAGTCTACGTTGTTTTCGAGTCATTCGGACCATTTTTGGAAAGCATTACATAGAATATTCAATGATCTATCTTCCAGCTCTCACTATAATAAGCTTCTGATATTAATCACATAATTACACGGATTATGGACCATTTAGTCGTTGGCTTAGCTGCGTAGGTAAGTTTTTTTTTCTAGGTTACAAAATAAGTATATATGACAAACCAATAAACAGCAGTTATCAGAGAATCCTGAGACCCACATTGAATAAATGCAACCAATACAGAGAACTAGTTGTTAGGGACTTTAGACTTGCTAGTACATTAATTCCCTATCAGTCTAATTTTGATTTCATTTTTCCATTTTTCTTCATAAATCATTGCCTTACCGGAAGAGTATTTGTATTCGAAAATATATTTCACTAAAACATATACTAAATGTACGTAATGAGATAATTTATAGCTGAGACTGGTATCGGCTAACATCCTGCCTAACGCGACCTAGTATAAGACTCATCACCATCGGTATAACAACCGATCAATACAACTTTTTTCAAAAGCAGTTCAATCTAAACATTTGTCAGAATTTTTCTGTTGTTTTTTCTTCATTTTCACATACTTTTGTAAAATATTGGCTGCAAAAAAAGACTTATTTTTGGATACAAGGTTAACATTATCATATCTATAAATATTTCTATGAATAGACCAGAGCTAGAATAGTATTAATAAGTTAATTTTCGTTGAAAATACCTTGCATATTTCACGAGATCACTTCAATATGAATTCACAGTATCGAGCATAAATTCGTAAGGGTAATTTTGTCATTTTTTTGTTTGATTTTTTATTATACATTTTGAGAATTTAAGAAACGAAACTTACCATCTAAATATTAGTTTGTTCCTATCGAACTTATCTCGACCGGTTACAGCTATATTTAGCGTTGGTCATAACATAATCTTCTACTTTTTCAGATGGCATAGCTAATTAAGTTTTATTTGTTTAAAATAATGTAAAAATTTTCATAATCTATCACTCAATATTGCACATAGTTCTCTTATTATTTTTAGTTACTTACGTTAATTTCAGTTATTTGGATTGTATGATCTAAATACCTTTTTTTATTCATTTAAAATTTTTATCTTGTTCGATTTTTTGTTGTAAAGTTCATTGAATAGTGAAACTTTATTAATCTTCAATTATCTTGACACATTTTAGTGTTCGTATAATTTTAAAAAAGTTGTTAGCACAATCCCTTGCGAGATTAAAAATGTGAAACACGAACTAACTGTTGTTATTGAAGAAATAATATTCTTTTATACCATATAGTTTTCTTGCTCTTTAGTTCCAGGGTTTTAGAAGGCAAAAATTTAACGAGCGAATTTTCGATATGTTTTTTTAAAAATTTGAATCCCTTACAACCACTAATCTTCCATCTACCAAGTTTATTGTGACATCTGATGGTCTTTGATGTTTTTATGTCACGGTCTGTGGAGATGGAGAGGGGCAAATTTCTACCCTTATACACTTCAACACTCCCTTCAGTTCGTGTCTCACAAAAATGTCAATGACTTGTTAATCAAATGTTTTTACATAGTTGAAATTCGGTCGTCTATTTTTTAGCGCAGATTCATTGATGCTCTATACGAGTGTAATAAATCTGTGCACTATTGTGTTTCAATTTAACTTGTTGCGTATTTTAGCCTTCAATTCATCTAAATTTTGTGCAATTTAGTTCTCATAATTTATCAAATTCAAGTAACCATGAAAGAACAGTTGCGTAATATCGGTTTTATAGTTATTCTGTTAATTTTCTACGTCGTTAGATATCATGTTAAATTATATATTAATGTTTATATATTTTGAATTGTATAAACATCATACTTATCAATCCTTCAATTTCTTTGACTACGTAGTTTACTTATATGATTCATTGTATTGCACTTGCGTTTATTTTCCTACTTTTTATATTCATTTAAATATTTCGCTTATTGCAAATTTATCGAATAATAATATATTCTTTTCTGTAAAAAATTTTCAATAGCTAATCAAGTAATATGTTTTGGTTGATAAGACAAACGAAATTCTTTTTGATTCTTTCAAACTCGTTCAATAAATAAAATTTATGTTTTCATAAAATTGTTTATTTTGACCGGCACATTTGACGTAGATCGCATATGGATTCGTTTTATCATTTTATGTCACGTTTTTAAAACCATTTTAACCAATGCATAAGTAAACAGATGGTAATTCTAATTAAAATTCACTCATTAGTTTCAGAATATTCCTCGACTAAACAATACGATGAATTTTGCTTTTGACAGAGATTACATAAACATCGCATAATTCTCTTTTATTTTAATGTAATATGAGAATTCTTTTTTTTTGTAATAAAACGATTGAAACAAATACTTTTCTAAAGAAAATAGTTCGTGAGAAACTTTATATTATTATATATTGTAAAACAACTGATTATGACATTGTTTCGCTTATAGATACTGATTAGAAAGGAAAATAATTATTATGGCCAGTTTTCCATATTCAACGTCAAATGATTCGTCAAAAAATGGTGTTTGGTCTTCGCATTCAAATTGGAATCCATGGGTTACACCCGTACCAGGGGAACAGCGTTATTCTTCCGGCGCAGGAAATTTTGTCGTAGAAGAAACTCATAAAAGGTATCAACCACAAACCATGACGGTCAATGATAATATTATTGTCGATAGTAAATATCAAATGCCTAACAGTGATTATCACAAGAAAAGAGCTATAAAAGAAATTGAACATAAGAGCAAAGATGAACAATTACGAGAAGAACGTTTTATGGGTCTTCCTATTAGTTCGGAATCTTTATTTGGTGGTCATTTTGGTTCTGCATCTCCATTTTTCATTGAAATAAAAAAATATCTAAACTTTGAACCAAATGATATATCTTCGAAAACTTCAGCAATGACATCGATGTTTGTTGAAAAAGTAGCTCAAGGTATTATCGAAGAAGGAAAACAAATAGGAAAAGAACGAAAAGCTGAAAAAATGGCAGCAATGCTAAGAGAAAAGAACAACGAAGGAATCGAAGAAGTATGGAAGCAATGTGTTTATCTCTATACATCGAAAAATTTCTTATACAAAGCACTGAATACAACTATGAAATTAGTAGGAGACAAAGAACAAGAGAATATATGGCGAAGCAAAGTACCTACGTTAGGTCCATTTTGTTTGTTATTATTGAATAATCCATTTAACAAAGAATTGACTAAGAACAAAACAATTTATCGAAGTGCTAATATGACACCTGAGCAAATCGTTCAATATGAAGAAATGGCTAAAAATAAAAGTTCACATCAATCATTTAAAGTCTATACATCCTGCACACGCAATCGTAAAAAAGCAAAGGCACTGGGAAATACTTTATTCATTATGGAAGTGTTGGATGGTTTTATTATGGATATAAGTTCATACTCAAAATATCCAAAAGAAGAGGAAGAACTCATTACACCTGGTGTTCGTTTTTGTGTTAAAAGTGTTGCATTCAATCAGAAGAAAAACAGATATTTAATCAATTTAGAATTACGACAAAAACTCTCTAGTAAGTAAGAAAAATCTTTTATAATATAAGAATATTTTATGAAATCCATATAGATTTTACGAAGAGTATGATAAGTTTAAGATATACTGATTACAAACATTAGTAATCTACACAAAAAAATTTCGATTATGTTTTTACTATTTAATCATTTCCACAAAATCCAAACAGTGAAATAAATCTAGTTAGTGATGTCAAATCTTGAGTAGAATTCTTACTTGAACTATGTAATTAATTGAACAGAAAATCAGCTGATCAAAAGAAAATATTTTCTATTGGAAGGCATTGTACCTTTCCAGTAGATAATGTGAATTAGAGATATTGATATTGAGTCAGGACTCTTCATCTTGATGTGATCGGATGTTAGTTAGATATTAGGCTAATGAAAAAAGACTTGGTTTATTGTAAAGATAAAGCGAACATAATTTCTGACCGATAAAATAAATCAAATGGTCAGCTTCTTATATTAAAATATCAGTAAAAAAAAATGAGACATTATCGATGGAAAAATTAAGTTTTATTTCTATAAAGATTAATTTGATATAAGAGAAAGGAAATTTAATAAAGAAATAGAGAATAAATAAGAAATTCAAGAGAACCTTAGATAGCAATCTGAAGAGTGAAAATCAAGCCATTTTACTAGTAAGATAAGTTTGGTTTTAGCTCGTCTACCTCTTTTTCTTTTTTTAGGATTATCCTATAGAACTGTTTTAACCCAAAATGACGATTTCTGCATCACATATTTTGCTCTCAAATCAAACAACTTGTATTTCTTCCATATGTTTTTTTGTTCACACTCAGTTGATTGTCAAGTAAAGGATAGGAGCAAATAATGCATAGAGACGTACAACAAGTCGTATGCGTCATATGAGTGATTCATATTCTTATACATTTTGATATTTTTACTTATTTTTTTATTTCATTTACTGACGTTTACATATATTTGACAGATCTTAAGTAATTAAATAAGTGATTATCTAAATAAATTAATGATCATTCGTTTAATTTATTGATTGTTAATCTAAGCTTCTGGTCACGAAAATAGTACTGAAGGAAAAATAGTAGAATTAGGGTAAACAATTTAGCTTGTCGATAATGGAAATCTGAATAAGGTATTGATCTTTTTGCGTGAATGTTCTCTATTCTCTACATGAATAAATGGAAAATGATCTCTTTTATTATAAAAGAAATTTTCAAGTTTTAATAAAGTCAAAGAAAGTGAAAATTCCATATCCAAAGTTAGGTTTTGAAAATTTTCAGTTTGATTTTTTTCGATTAAGTATAGTTTTTACTGTTAACAATGCCGATACACTATAGAGTTTGGCAAAAGGATAGCGAAATGATAGTCTGCGAACCTATAATCAGATTTTAGGACACATATTTAGACCACAAAATTTTGCAGTACTGATCAGGAATTTTGTAGAATTCGCATATATTTTCGTTGAAAACTGCGAGTGAGAAGTGTTAAAATGAAAATTTTCACCTCCCTCTACTTCACCAATGAGTACACTCTTAGAAAAAAGTTTTTTTTACCGAACCTAAAAAGGTTCCTTCTGCAAGCAGACGGGAAGAATCTTTTCTGGTTTCGAAAAAAAACAAGATTAGGTACTATACCATGTCACAAAAACAGTAAAAAAAGGTTCCATACAAAGCATTTCATATCAAACCTTCGTATTAAACTAAGATAAAAGTTCTGTAGATAAAGTTTCATAGAAAACCTATATATGAAATAGAAGAAAAGGTGTCGTATATGAATGGTTCGGACTAAATCTGTTTTTTAGTCATCGAATCTATTATTACTTCAGCTTTAATTGAAACATATTGATCATTTTCATGTTCCAATTATTGTGTACTAGAGAAATAAATAAATTTAGTATATTCTATAAGATCAACTTTACTTGCGATTTTGTTCTCACAAAAATATACTAGATTTACTTACTTCTCTATTATATGGTGATCCAAATCTGAAAATGATCAATAAATTTCATGTAAAGCCGAAGTAGTGAATGATTCGATAATTAAAAAGCAGATTTAGTGCCAAACAATTTATTCTGGAAAAATAAAAATATTCACTATATCTTAAAAGATCAAACGTATCCACATTTTGACATTTGTATCAACTTATAATAGAAATAGAGATAGTTTTATTTGATGAATTCACACTCACCTCTCGATTTTGATATTTGAATGAGCGTACAATACAGATATAAATAGCGTCTTTATTTTAGTTGATAGAATCAGACTGACACGGTGGCACTGGCATTCGAATCAATCTATAATAGAAATTTAAAAGGATTAATTTGTTTTGACA
>CAJNOP010000482.1:119757-159109 GCA_905250075.1 Rotaria sp. Silwood1
TATTGGCAGCTCATATTTTTAATTAGTTGTTTGACAGTGAGAGCATTCATTTGATCCGACTAGAGTGTGGGTGCGGGTGAATATGAATGTAGCTGTGGGTGTGGATGTGGGTGTGGATGTGATGTAGTGTCCTGCGGGAACGACTTTTTCCCCTAATTTTCCCATTCCCATTTAGACTTAGTTAATGGGAACATGGGAATGGGAATTCCCAATTAGACTTAGGGAATGGGAACCTGGGAATGGGAACAGAATTAAAAATTGACGTTCCAGAAATTCTTTCTATCTTATTTTAATATACATAAAAATATTTCTATCTGATAACTGTTTATTTTCAATAACTTTCCTTATTCATATACAATTAACAGAAAAATAACAAATGTGTATCAACAAAAAATAGACTATTTATTTGTTCTTAACCACATCGTAATTTAATCATCACAAATATTGGCATTGGTTAAGCGGGTGTTCCTTCGTATATGCACTATACATTCAAGCTGGTGTTCTTTTTCATTAAAAAAGTGTTCCATCGTCTAATAAGCAAATGTATAGTCACCATAGTGTTCATTATATGGAGAGAATATTCCTCTTACGGTAAAGTGTTTCCCTCCCTTCCCCAAAATAGAAAATAAAAAAAATTATAAATAAATATTAAGGTTATTTACAACAAAAAACAAATGATTTATCAATGATAATCTCAATATTTATTTATAATTTTTTTAATTTTCTATTTGGGTGAAGTTAGGGAAAACGCTTTACTATAAGAGGAACATTCTATATGATGAACACTATGTTGACTGTACATTTTCTAATTAGACGGTGGAACACTTTTTTAATGAAAAGGGACACCTTTTGGAATGTATATGTATAGTGCATATACAAAGGAACACCTGCTTAATCAATGCCAACAAGAACAGCAAAACAGGAAAAGAAAAGAAGTGAAGTACTATGTAACAACATCGCAATACGCAAAACGTGATGTCTCCAGAAACTGGTATACATATATGCCAATGACACTTTCGTATAGATAAATCGAGCCTTGAAAAATCTTATGGGAATGGGAACGTGGGAATGAGAACAAAAAAATTCTTTTAGGGAATGGGAACAAAAATTTTTTTTTAGGGAATGGGAATAGGGAATGGGAATCAGAAAAAGTCGTTCCCGCAGGTCACTAGCTTATATTTTCATTTTCACTACAAATAGAAGACTGCGCAGTTTTTTTTCTCTTTTGCCACCTTTAGGAAATCGAAAAAATGATTACCACAGCTAGAAATATCTAAAAGTATATTTTCGTGTAAGTTTTCTTCATTTTTTTGCTTTCGTAAACGTTAATTTACAGTAATAATGAATATTTTTCTTTGTCACATCAGATTCGTCTAAAATGCGCATGCTGTTTTAATAGCTGGAATCTTTTTTTATTGATGCTAACTATCTGATGTATACGAAGTTCTTTTCGTTCACAAAATAGTTCTTGTAGATGCAATACAAAAGAAGAATTCTACCGATTAGTTATATTTATTTTCATCGATCTTTCTCTTGTTGTAGATACTGCAAGACATACTCAATAGTGTGCATATATTCAAACGTTCATTAACAAAGCGATAATTGAAAAACATGAACGACGATATTGAATTGCAAGTTCGGCGTAGAAGCTCTCGCTTAGTAATTCCGGACTATGAAGAGTCAAAAACAGTTGATCCTCTCATCGGGTATGCTGAGGAGCCGCTTCTCTCACTTGCAGAAGCATGTATGCCATTGGCTGCTATTGTCAATAATATATTAGCGTATATTTCGGTTGCTCTGGAACACACTCCAGACAATCCATCAGATGGTCTCACTCGCAACGAATCAGCCGCAATCTGTCTCTACACGATGGAGTGGAATGACGGTCATAGAAGTCTTTATTCCATTCTCAATGAAACACTGCGAGTAGCTGATCGTGAACAGTTACGACCATGGTTTAAATATTTGAAGCTTATTCTCACTGCTTTGGTCAAAATACCATCCACACCTCAAGAGACTGTTTGGCGTGGAATACGTAAAGATTTGAGTTCTGAATTTCCCCGAGGAACACCTGTGATCTGGTGGGGTTTCTCATCCTGCACAACAACGCTCCATGTATTAGAGAATAATCTTTATTTGGGTTATGAAAGTTCGAGAACTCTTTTCTCTATCGACGCTATCAATGCTAAGAATGTGCGATCTCATTCATTTTTTCGCAATGAGGACGAAGTTTTATTGCTGCCAGGAACATACATGGAAGTACGATCACAATTCAATCCCGCGCCTGGTCTTCATATCATTCATTTGAAACAGATGAAACCAGACAGCGTGTTACTCGAGCCTCCATTTGAAGGTATGTTAAAAACCTAAGAGATAAGAAGCTGGAACAAGGTTATTGTAAAATTTATGATCGGATGCTGCTAATGAATTCAAAATTTTAGAGTTTTTGATTTTAGTCAAGAGTCATTGTTAACTCTGTAGCACAGCAATTAGCTATTTGTCAAAGTCATATACGATTTACATGTGATCTGTGTTCATGTCAAAGACATTCCATCATATTATTGTTAATCATTCAGATTCCATGCGAATTGTACGAATGCTTTTTCTTTTAGAAATATTATCTTAAGGTATGGTCCTTCTGGCAATGCATTCTCTACCTTCCTTTGACATTAATGCTTCTAAGTGAGCAATGAGTATGCGTAACGTTCATGAGACACGGATATGTGTCTCTTGGAGATTCAGGAAGAAGACGGTTCACGCATTGGATTCATGTTTTGATTAAATAAAACTATTATGAATTCCTATTAATGTGTTATCCATCTGCATGAATAGATGACACAATAGTCACCATGAAGAAAAAATATCGAAAAATGAAACACATGCAAATAATTCAAAAACTTACCTATCTAAAAAGTTATAATCTTCACACTATTTTGACCAAATGAGCTTTTTATTCATTATGATATAGAGGAGTTTCAACTGCTTATTCATTTGTAAAAGGATTAAGCAACATTGCTAAGAAGTCGTATTATCCATTTAAAATAGGAAAAAAAATAAAATTTTCGCCGAAAATGAGTGAAATATTATAAGTGCTCATCGTATAACGAAATTCTTTATATTTGTCAATTTTTCCTATATTTAAATCAAATTAGTTGTCACGGTAGAGTTTACACTAACCTTTCTGCCTTCCTAAAGGCTTCACAAAATCCACTCAAATGTTTTAACAAAGAGAAGCCCTAACCAATTCGACTAAATATAATTGAATTTCGGTGAGGTACGTCCACGGGCTACCAAACATAAAAACACAAAACTTATTCGAAAGTTTTTTGACAAATCTCCTTCTATAGAGACTCTGCGCTAGCCATCGCATTGAAAATATCTTCTACATTCATTGAAAAGTAGAGATAAGGGTTTAGAGGATTTCTGGCCTATGAAATTCCAGAGAGATTTCTTCAAATGGAACAAAGCAGATTCTGATATCTAAAATCTTTGAGAATCTTTGGAAATCTTAAGTATCTTTAGGAATTATTACAATTCTTGTAGAACTGTAAAATGAAGCAGGGTGTAGGTGTGGGTAGGGATGTCTTCTTCTATACCCACACCCACACCCACACCCATTCCAAAGTACCCACTTTGTTCTATTTGATGAGCTACAAATTCCAAAATCGACAAGTGTGACCGGAATTGAATTTTTTAGGGAAGGCTTGCTCAATGTGATAGGATATCTTTTAAAATAGTATATTTCTGTTATTTAAAGAAGCGGCAAACGTAAAAAAAACCTAATAAGTTAGGTTTTATGCATTTATGTATATTCGTTTGCAGTCATGCGCTTCCGTATGAATTTGAAATATCAGATTAAATATTTCAGTTGGTTATCTATGTTGTGAACTATACTTTCAGTCAATCAAAATCATTTCCTGTTATTCCTTCGTCCAATCACGTTCTGTGCTGCGTGTTCAGACATACAGATACGTTCTCTTTTAGCTTTTTGTTCAGTTACTTTTCATGCGTTTGAATTTTCTGCGACCCATATATTGAGAGCATCCAATAACCAATCAAACTTTTTCTTGAACCTAAATTTCAGTCTTTAAGTTGTTTTCGATATCTTGGTTCCATCTTATCATTTTTCTAAGGAAAAACTTTTAACTGATCACGTATTTTTTTGAAAGACAACTTTGACCCAATCCAAGTTTTCATGCGTAGAAGGGAGTCAAGTACAAAAGGTAATTTGTTTCTTCTGTTTCAGTTCGTTTTTTTCTTTTTTAAAGCTAAACAATCAGCTGCCTGTTCAAAGGATTATTTTAAAAGCGTTGATGGAGTGCATTGCATTTCTGAGCACTATCATAATAGCAGTAATATTTTCAGTTTTTAATCAAGAATCCTGTTAATAAAGATCTACGAGTTTTATGAAGAGGTGCATAATGTTACTTGAGTAGATTTTACAAACAAGACGATAATCTGTTCAGGAGATAGATTTTTCAATGGAAACTGCTAGTTGTAAATACTAACTCGGAGAGGTGCAGGCGAACTACTGGCCACAGATATCAATGATTAACTGTAGATGTGATTTAGACAATATCTGTAAAACACCTAGCATGTTTATTGAAAATATTTCAGTAAGATTCGATTAAAGTTGCATCGCAATATAACGCAGATTCATCAGAAAGACAGTAAAATTTAAGACTGAATTAATTCTTCATAACGAAAAATTTGGTCTGAAAATTTTCAGGGAATTATTTTGCTATAAACTGAATGATTCGTTACAATCGGCTGGATAGTAGACAAGAAATGATCTTTTGAGAAAGTAAAGTGAAGCATATGAGCGAATGGCTGTGAGCGGTTTTCCATAGTAGTGCAGTCGAACAGCTAGTCATAAATATGAAAGTTCAAACGAAGAAATGCTTCACAAGATTCTGACTTATGAAAATATTATCTATCGATTGCATTTGATCTGCAAAATTCTAAAAGAGTTTTTTCATTATGGACTCTGTGAAACAACGTTTCTGCAAGAGTAAAACGTATAACAGGTGCATTTGACCCAAACCCTCACTGCCAGCGGAGACGTTTATGTTGTCAGTTATGAATATTAAATATATTCGGGTTAAATTGAAGCTCTCACCGCCAAACCCTCAGATTTAAAATATAGGCTGCTCTCAGTGCACACCGATCGCGATATTCAAGTTTTGAGATGTTTACAGTGTATGTAGGGCAACCAAAACTCAAAGTTTCAGTAGAATCTTATATTTTGTCTTCTTAATGCTTGAATATAGATCGTCGAGATACATTAGAAAAATATGTTTCCTAGTCCTAACAAAGATTTTTAAAAAATCTTAGAAAAAAAAAGCCAAAACTACCATTATTTTCAAATATAAAGAAAAATAGTCATAAAATTCTCAACTTGGTATATTTTTACAAACTTTTTTCTAAATTACGAAATTCATATTTGTAGAACTGAACTCTAAGAGTTTCGTTTGACCATCATGAAAATAGAATAAAAGCTTCTGTGTAAATTGAGTATTGGCTATCCCACATACATTGTAAACACCTTACTACTTGAATAGCTCGGTCAATGCATATCAACAGCGTCCTATACTTTAAATATGTTAATATAGTAGTGGGAGCTTTAATCTGACCCAGATACGTCTACTCAACTCACTTACTAGCATAAAAACCTTCATTGCTAGTGAATGCATTAAAGGAAGAGTTAGAATTTTGAATTTTCGTTTCTTTCTTAAAATGTAACTGCTATTTTTTTCGCTATGATTGGAGTCTATGTCGATGCTTCAAAGTGTAGAGAAACAACTCTTTTTCTCGAGTGAAAATCATACACTGTACAACAGTACGACACTGTTATCAATAACTTGAGCATTTATCTTTTATGTAGTAAACAGTAGTCCGATTAGTATTAACCTTATAGTGTAATGTTATTGAAACTCCTAGAATTATGGGTTTGAGCGTTCCGCTCAGTGTTGGCTACTAAGCCTAGCCGAATAGTATCTTGTCAGATATATGTTTAAAGTGACCAGAATTTTCTTGAACGACGATTAAAGACAAATCAATGAAGCTTTATCGTTTTTATATTGATTAAAAACAACCAAAAAGCATTTTTATTTCATCTAAAAAAAAGAACTAAAGAGAACATTTTTGAAGTAGTAAATCTATGAAATATCCGTCTCCCTCAGTAATTAGATTTTCTCAAGCTGATTGCTATTAGGTTTAGTGTCAGAGATGATCAGTACTAAATTTAGAATTATTCTGAAATGCTGCATCTATTCCCCGTTAAAAAGCAGTTCCAGTAGAATATGAAGTACGCAGAATTCCCGATGCAATTTTAACTTTGATAACGTAGTCATACTAAAGTTTTTATTCGAAGATCTAAGAACATTAATGGATCGGGATAAAAATGAGCCATTGTAAAGAGGAACTATCATAATTGGACTTATTCTTGATGAGATTGAAGTGTAAGCTTAAACTCAATCCTAATAATACGAAACGGCTTACATTACCAAGTTAATCAAAGATCCTGTTGTACAGAATGATGGATGAATTCGAAATTTTTAACTTTTAGAGGAATGTATTCTATTTAAAGGCGCTAAGAATATCAATAGTACTACTTATTGGAATACATGTGCGTGAAATCGAAGTCTTTCAATACGCACCACTTTTCAGGAAGTTCACTAGGGGCTCAGTTTAGATTTGAGTTATTGAACATCTGATGTATTTTCATAAGTTGTGTCGGATATCAATCCAAACTATTTCGATCACATTTACTTTTTATTACTTATATCGATTGATTTGGAAAGCATGATTTTTGTTCAAGTTTTATGCCTTTCTTGTTTGTATAAAAAATGCTTCTGAAAATGAATATGCTACATTCTTGAATGGAATTTTAGTAAGTATGCCAAAAGCTGTAGTTAAAGCGAAGAGAATATTTTTGTCAGGATCTAACGAAATAGTATTTTTTATATGCTAATGTAAGTTTTTATACGGAAGAAAGATATAGAAACAGAGAATCAAACTGAGAATAACCATGACAGCTGCCCTCAAGCAGAATCTCTCGTGTTAGACAGAAGAAATTCTCACATAAAAGTGGGAAGAAAATGGGAGTCACTATGTGCAGCAAACAGGTACATTATTGATCAGATACTTATGACGACACTTAGAGTAACATTGCTTTGTTAAAGTGGAGCAACGTTGTTATCTGATCCCAAGAACATTTTTGTGTCTCTACCAGAGCTGGGCAAGTACGCACTTTCTCGAGTACGAGTACGAGTACGAGTACCAACCCCCCGAGTACGAGTACGAGTACGAGTACCAACCATCCGAGTACGAGTACGAGTACGAGTACCAACCCTCCGAGTACGAGTACCAGTACGAGTACCGACCCCCCGAGTACGAGTACAGTACGAGTACGTGCAAAATCGTACTCGAGTACGAGTACTTCGAGTACGAGTACAAATTTTCTGAGCATAAGTCTTAAATAAAAAGTAATGTGAAAAACCCATTTTTCTATGTACAACTTATTTTTAACTTCTAAGGATTTTAGTATTGTATGTTTTTCCACCGTGTAATAGTACATTGGTTAGTGTGCCGGATATTACTCTAAGCTCTTAAAATAATTAGTGAGAAACAGACGTTGGACGAAAGTACTTTCTTATTGTAGAAGTAATATTCTTTCACACTTCGACAGCTATATGCTTATAAGCCTTATTTTACGCGTCATAGCAGCAGTTACAAAATGATAGACTCTGTTTTTCGATTCATATGTGTTATTGTCAAGAAAACAAAAAGTATTTAGCACTTTTTTGAACATTGTAAAAATGGTCAACATTTTTAAAGTACTTCTTGTTCCTTTACCAATAAGACATGTGTGTTGAAAAATAAAGTGTACCATTTTGTAGCCGCTGATGTGGCATGTAAAATAAGACCTATAGGTATATAGTTGTCGAAATGTGGAAGAATATTACTACTACAATAAGAAAGTATCTGAGAGTAGTTATGTCCAATGTCTAGTGAGAAAATGACATTCGTAGCTCTAAAAAATACCATACATGCCTACATTGATGCCTAGAAAGAATATAGCAAGAGGGAAAAGTCAAAATTCGATAAAATTTCCGTTTAACGTGATGCTTCTGGAAAATTAAATTATAACCAAAATATACTGTATTTGGGCACAGCAGATAAACAAGCAATTTTTTTCTAGTTAATGATAATCGACATAGATGAATAAAATAGCTATTCTGAGTAGAAAGCGTGTTCTATGGGAACAGCTGTAGCTGGTATTATCAAGTATTTCAACCAAGCTGACATATTCAAAGGTAAATTTTTCTGAAAAAAAGTAAATTATCTTCAGTATACTCTTCATAGAAAAAGGTATCACGTTCCATTTAAATTTCCGACTTTCGTCGAGTGAACTTTTTCAATTGGTTAAAATGAGGAAAAGGACACTATTTTTTACTAAGCGAATCTTTTTAATATTTTTGCAGCATCAGGATCACTTGGTTCACTGGTGTTTCACGCATCTGCTCAAATCTCACGAGACATTGAAAGCTAAAATTCAGAAAAACAAGATCAAATCACTAAGAACCTTTTCAGGAAAACATATTTTTATAACAATATGAAGATTCAGAAGGAATACTAGTTTAAAATGTGACTCACAAGTGACAAAACCAAAAAGAAGATTACATCTGAAAACCATTCTCATATAGAGGTAGAATTGAAAAGTACATCAGTTTCCACATAAAGAAGAAGTCTACCAAGCTTAGCCTTAATTGATGCAATAAGAGTTCCACTTGAAGGCATGAGAATTAAAATAGAAGAACTGAATCCAAGCTCGAGATCAAAAATGATATCAGGAACAGTGGACGCAATAAGAGTGGTACTAGCAAATAATTCTCTATGAACTACTCTGAAAAAAAAGAGTTTTGCAGAACCCTTCGAAAACGTTCTGTAGATTTCGAAAAGTCTTCAAATGTGTCCAAAGTCTCAAAAAAAGGATAAAAAATTCTACAGAACCTTTTGAAGGTTCTGCGTTTTACCCACTCGCAGAACCATCTCTTACGGAACCTTTTTTAAGGCTCTGTACAACAAAAAAAGGCTCCGTGAGGAAATACGAAACCTTTAGGGTTGTGTACAAAACCATCAACTGTTGGTACAAAACCCTCAAGGTGTTGCACAGAACCCTTGAGGTTTCGTTTTTCCTCACGAAACCTTTTTTCGCTTTACAGAACCTGAAAAAAGGTTCTGTAAGAGATGGTTCTGCGAGTGGTTAAAACGCAGAACCTTCTATAGGTTCTGTAGAATTTTTTATCCTTTTTTTGAGACTTTGGACACATTTGGAGACTTTCTGAAATCTACCGAACGTTTTCGAAGGGTTCTGCAAAACTCCTTTTTTTTCAGAGTACTGTATACATTTCGCTAAATAGTTGAAACAAAGATAAGAAACCTTCAGAAATTTCTTGATTGACCAAGAAGTTTTCAGCGATTCGCGTCATTTTCAAACAGAACGCATATTAGCTTTTAACAGAAAAAGTCCTATGCGTTTCAAAACTGTTCAATATAGAATCATCGAGTATGTGTTCGAGTTTCAACCCACGAGTACCGACCTCCCGAGTACGAGTACCAGTACGAGTACCAGTACGAGTACCAGTACGAGTACCAGTACGAGTACTGACCCCCTGAGTACGAGTACCAGTACGAGTACCGACCCCCCGAGTACGTGCAAAATCGTACTCGAGTACGAGTACTTCGAGTATTTTGCCCAGCTCTGGTCTCTACTGCTTACGATAACACTAACTTGGATAGGTCATATCTATAGAAGGAAATCATGTCATTTATTGTTTCATAGAATTTGAAGAACATGAATTCCATCATGCTTCGAATATCAAAAGAAAAATATTCAATTCAACAATTTTCCAATTCCGACGTGTGGCCTATTGAAAAAGATTGCAAGAATAGATCTCATAAGAATCACTATCAAATACTTGTTAGCCCTTTTCCACTATACAAGCTAAAATGTTGATCCTATTGCGTTAGACTTCTTAATCTTCTTATTTTATTTGTTATATGAATTTAACCGTCAACATGAGAATACGAAATGTATTTTCATTGATTTCTTCCTACTACTAAAAATGTACTGAACGAGAAAATAAAGCGCTTCAAATTTAATCCGGGTCATACCGTAAATCAAGGAATTAAGATTGGCGGCGCTTAGAGATGTCGGCCAACAGCTACGAGCTGTTCGTTAAGGTTTATTTCAGTAAATGTCAACAGAAACAGAAAGATATGATCTCTTCATAAGAGAGTTGTCTTTGACGATATAGTAATGCTTTCTTTTCAAATTAGCACGATGTTGATGAGTTGCTCTCAAAATAGAGTCTTGTAAATGGTAATAGGGGAGGATTAGACCAGATTTAGTGGACGATCAATCGAGTCAGGATGACGAGCATAATTTCAACTGGATGTCAATATAGAGCTTAAAACCAAATATTAAGCTTGACATTTTCTCATTTCATACTGAATCTGGTTGAAATTAAGTGATGCAATAATAAGATTAAGGCGAATACCATTTAATTTCGGATTTCTACATTCGGATAAAACTATTTTTATAAACCAACGGTTTTCTATAAAGTTCGACGAAACGCAACTATCATTGGCTGCTCTCAATCTGTAACGGGTTTCTCAACATTCGCATCCTTGATTTCTCAGTAGGCCTACAGTGTTTCGGAGAAATAATGAGTTTTAACAAAATACATTAAGATTACGAATAGTTAGAAACTAATTCAAGATTCGGATTTCTTGACGTTGATTATTTTTGCTAAAATCGTATTTTGAAAAATGGTTATTTTCGAAGAGACTCTTTCCTAAATGAGAAATATTAACTTTGAAACTTCGAGAAACCGATTACAGATTTCTATTTCTTGATTCTGATTGCCTTTAATCAAACGCTAAAGAGTATACCAATATATGCAAATATGTAACTAGATATTTGCATAGAAACATAAAAGCATAGCTATACATTCATTCTATCTTATAAAATCCTCTCTGCAGGAGAGAGAATAAGCCACATCGCAAAGCGCATAAAATGAGGCTGGAGTAGTTCTAGAGTAGAGGTTTATTAGAGCACGCAGATTTCTTTTAATTTCAATCTTTTGAAATCTTGAAATTTGCTTTTCTCCCCTTAGATTTCTTGCTTTTCAGCCTTTTGAACCTAGCACTGTCATTCGTCAATAAAAATAGAGCGTTATTTTTATTAAAAATGATCAGCAAAAACTGTTTGATAAATAATTTCAGATGCCTTCACCGTTCGATAGTAAACTCTAATGTAAGCATCTGAAAAAGAAGTTAAATTCTCGTTTGAAACTTGTAGTAAAATATTTCAAATGTGTCAATAATTCTTTATATATGAATAGAATCATTGAATTTTTACGAATCATTTAGCAACTTTAGCTGATGCAATAAAAATACGTTGTGGATATATAATGCTTTATTAGGTAACTTTTCACATACTCTATAGGTTACATGTGAATACCTGATGAGTCTCAAAGGCAGTAATTCGATATCAGATTGTAGTATTAGACACTTGAATGAAGTCGAAAGTGCTAAAATTTCCATTCTATGAGCTTTTCTCTAAAGATCACTTTTTGCAGTAATCAGTTAACTTCCTTTATCTGATATTATGTCTAAGTCTGCTGCTACTAAAATTGGAGTTGTTTTTGTTGTCAAGTAAGGAGATTCGACATATTCAGGTGAAACTGAATCTATGACCATCAAACTTAGAACTTTTAAACCATAGACTATTGTTGGTGTGCATGAGCCGAGATATTCCAGGTTTATGTTATCTCTGTGCATTTCGGATAACCACAATTCAAAATTTCAGCGAAATTTTATCTTCAATATTTTTGAGAAATCGGACAGAGCTCTATGATTTACATTTGGAAAAATATGTTTCATATTTTAGAAAAAGATTTAAAAAACACACGAAGGTTAGTATTTCGGGTCTACTTCCTGTTATATTTAGAAGGTTTAGCAGCTTGGACTTTTTGTCTAAGATTTTTATTATCTCTTTTAAAAATATGAAAGATATTTTTTCTCCTATAACCTAACGATCTCCACCATAATATCAAAAACATAGATTAGAAATTCTGGTGAAATTTTCGATAATAGCCATTCGAAATGAACTGTATATGCCCTAAAACTTGAATAATACGGCCGACGCGCTAGCAGCAGCCCATATTTTGATCGTGTAAGTTTGGCGATAAGATCTTAAATTTGGCCCGACTATGTCTAATTTCCTTAACTGACAACACAAACAGCTCTTTTGTAAGACATGATGAATAATCTAAATGATCTATTTTGAATTGAAATATTTCTGTATATAGGTGCATGTCTTTATCCAAAAACAACTGAGTAAGTTTCGACATATCTTCATCTAATTGTATTCTTGACGTAATATTTCATTAAATTATCAAGACGTCGTTGGTATAAGAAGAAGCGGCTCATCATTCCAATCAGCTTATTGGCAGCTATGGTTATCATAGCAGTTGTTGTTGGTTCTATTCTTGGATCAAGGTCTACTAATAATGCATCAGGTATGCCTTTTAAGTTTCTCTTCCAATCAAATACAAACCACAGAGAAATAACACTTAAATCTCAAAACATTGATCCTTTCTATCTTTCCACTTTGTTGTATGACCCGATATATTGTTCATTTATTTTTCGGGCAGATGCCAATTACTTTTAATTTTATCAAAACACTATCAAGATTTGAACTTCAAACAGTACTGATGCAGAATCCTAATTCACAAAAAACAGTATGCATTTGTTCATAGATGATGTATTAACATTTTTTGCACTAAGTTAGTCATAATTTTGTACAAGTAGATGGCATTAACCCTTTGAGGATCAAATTTTTTTTCATTTGGAAAAAAATCCATTTTTCAACTTTTTTGTTTTATTTTAACTGAAAATGACTACATAAAAATGTTATGATAATCAAAAAAACAATTGTTTTCATCTTGTAAACAAAATGGCAATGTGCAAGTAAAGCACTCGATGTTGGATCGAAAATTTCCTTCCTTGCTGTTACAATACGCACATCTTCTTCTTTTTCCTTTCACAGGCAAATGCATTGCATTATCAAAATTAAGGACGGTTTTTGGTGATGCTAGTTTAGACTTCTTTTCAGAAAGAGGTCTTCCACGACTTATTCGTTCACTACCGGAGCAGAGAGACTTCGCCATTGAAATCGTATAGTTCAAGTATGTTAGTTTATCTTGAGGTAACTGATTATAACAAATGAATGAGTTGAAAATAGAAGCGTTTAGAAAAAAAAATAAACATTCGCAACCAGTTCCTTTTAGACTTGCGATCGAGATTGTAGCACGATATTCTTTGATTGAGTCGGCCATTTCCATGTGAAAACTGATTGTAATCTTTCACTGCTTTTGGACAGACAATTGTAATACGTTGACCATTTTTCAAACGACGGGAACCCGGGACAACTTCGTTGTCTTTATGATAATTTGAAGCCAAAAAAACATGTTTGGTGTCCATTCACATGAAGAGAATGCTGTTCGATGTAATCATTGACTTGAAATCTCCTCGTTCCATTTCATTTTTCTTCACAAAATCCGATGGAATATCTGCTCGATCTGGTCTAATAGTTTCACAGGCTTTTATGCTCTGTAGCTTTAGCTTTTCTAATGATCTGAAAGAAGTGAAAAAATTATCGAAATATTTATGTTTGCCTTGGAAGTTATGACGAGATATAAGGCCGAAAACAACACGTTCGCCCAATGGTGTTTCTTTTCTACTGGTTTCATTTTTTCCCACATAAATTTCATAGTTGAATAAATAACCAGTGATTGGATCACATAAGCACCAAACTTTGTAACCTCTTTTTATTGGTTTTACAGGTAAGTATTGCTTGAGGCTTGCTCTTCCCTTGAATTGTATCATGCTTTCGTCGATTGTACCACAATGGCCAAAGCTATAATTTGTTTGGAAATTTCTTCGTAAAATTTCAGTAAAATCCTTCATTTTGGAAATTTTACTGTCGTCCGTGGATCCTCGTTTTGGTTCTACTGAGTTATCAGCCAAATTTAGATTATAAAAAATTTGAAGAAAACGATTTTCTGACATGATAGAAGAAATAAATGTATTATGGAATACCATATCTTTACTCCAATAAAGTTTCATATTTGACAAGTTATTGATATCCATTAGAATAATTAACCCGAGAAATGATTCAATCTCTTTTTTGCTCCCATCCTTCCAGTTACTTGTTTTCTTCTGATTGTTATTTCTTTTCTTTCCTTGTCCAGAAATGTTGGTTTGGTCGGTGATCAGATTTATAATTTCCTCATTAAAAAACTTCCTAAAGACTGAAATCGGACTTTGGTCTCTGAGCGAGATTGAGATGAAGTCGCCATCTGGGATATAGCGTTCATTGATTGAATCCAGCTAGTCTGCATATACATCCGAATCTTCATTAGAGAGTTCAAGCTCATCAGAATTATCGACCAGTTCATCGGAATTGAAATCAAAATCACTCTCGCTAGTATCATCACTAGCATATGAAGCACAGGACTCATCATCGACTTCATCATTCCCATATGAATCCATTTGTTTAGTTTTTATTGTACAAATGGTATAAAGAAATGAAGAGTGCAAGTTCAGAATAGAAATGATCTGTTTTACGAATCCAAGAGCAACGTAAGTTCGTCAATGAGAACGGGAATATATATATATACCCAACAGCGATTGAAAATTTTCTCGAAAAACAAAAGATCAGAGAACGAGAGAGAAATTATGACGTCACTGTACCTTAGCAGTAAGAGCAAAGGGTGTTTGAAAAGAATTTATATGAGACAATGAAAGAAAGAAAAGAATAGCACCGAATGGCAAAGGCAGTTGTTTATGATCTTAATGACCTTACATATTTAATTGTTTAATGTGAATAAAATACTTTTTTCTTTGCTGAAAAATAGGTGGTCCTCAAATGGTTAAATATTTTTTAAAAGAAAGGATTAAAATATCTATTAAAAAAATATCTTATTCTTAAAGAAAGAAAAATTTTAAAAATCTGGAACAACTATGAGGAAAAATTCTAGAAAAGTTTTGCATAATCTGATTTTACTAAACTTATTTTTTCTAGACGCTTTGCTTTCAAGATATTATCAAGATTATTTTATTTAAATACTTCGCACAAATATCAGTATGTTGTCATAGAAAAAGGACTTGAAACGTATTTCCAATCAGAACAAGTTTATTCATGTGTGTCTAAATGCCGTAAATCGGTTATGGAAACAAAGAGTAACGGCATACAACAATAATGCCAAACACATGTTGAATAGTGAGATTCAGTCACAAAAAATTATTTGCAATGTACTTTTCATAAACTAAACATCTATTGCTTCGATGAGAGTAAATTCTTAGCAGAACTATTTCAGATTTTCCTCTTTAGCCTTAGCAAATACAATTAGCGTATGACAAATACTCAAAGGATGTGTGGCATGGTAAAGAAAGAAGGACAAATGATTCCCTGTGATTCTTCTACAGTAAAAGCTAAAGCAGTATTTGAGCCTAACATGCATCAAGTTATCATGAGAGGGAAATGTGCACAGTTCATGCGTCACTGCACTTCAATATACTTCAAGGTTATGCCAGATTCATCCTTCACCATTTCTTGGCTATGTCACTGGCAAGTCTAATATCGAAATATATCCCATGAATACAAGTTTCAGCTAATTCTATTTAAGCCTATCTGATAATGAAGCCCAAATACTTCATCGTGCTTCAATTATATTCAAATGTCGAAATACAATTATGTTTTGAGGCTTTAAGATCGAAAAGACTTAGATAAAATTAACTCACACTCATATGCTGATGGCAAATATTGACAGTAAATTTCGTAGAGCTAAGTAATTGTAAAGGATAGATCTGGCGTGTCTTTGGAGTACGATGAAGTTTAAGGGAAGTATGGTCTTACCGCATTTTCATCTTCAGTCGATTCCCTAGGTTATCTAAGTGTGAAATGGAAATAAGTATACAATAAATCAAAGTTGTAACCAGTCAAGAAAAATGACTAAGCAGAAACGGTACATGATTCATTAGTGGCCTAAAAGCAGACATTTTTCTATGACAGTCGATGTAAATTTTTTCGAGTTCTTGCATGACTTGTTTCATCGAATCTAACGTAGACATGAGCGTTTCTTTAATACTTCAAATACACAAGTCGCCTTTATGACTGAATTCGTTTTCGCCTATATTCATTAGGACATTAGAATTCGAAATCGTAAACACTTATGGATTTCAGCTGTACATTCTCATTCTCGAGTAATCAGGTGCCTGGCAGCTGTGTCTCAGCTATTCTAATGATAAAGCACATTGTTGTTGGAGTGATATGAAAGAGGACCTACGAAATGCCATAAACGTTTTGAATAATTATATTATGTGACCAGCATGTTCCAGGAGAGTTTCTTTCTTCTATTTTGACAGCAAAAAATGTGTTATTCAGCTTGATAATAGAGTTTGTGCGCCTTCCTGTATATGACAGGGACAACAATACGTTTTGTCTTTACAATAGCTAAGAAATGACTTTCACACACCTGACTAATCGATAGTGAGAATGTGTAGCTGAGAATCATGAGCGCTCAGGAGGTTACGCTCGACAATCCTAATCAGCATAAAAGAAAACAGATTAAATGTGAATGGCCACTCGCATATTCGAAGTAAAAAGAAACGCTCATGTGAATGTAAACTTGAGCTGTACATTCCTATATAAAATCAGATTTACTTATGTCAATGACTATTTGTATTGTAGAGCATGCATTAGAATAATTCTATTAACAAAATACCCATCAAAACAATCCTAAAAAATCTTATGAACAAAACTCTCCTCACATACCCTAGATCACAATGCATTTAAGAATAATCCCTGAGCTGATAATACGAAAATGAATTTCTCACTGTCTCTAAAAACCTTCCAAAGTCTTGTAGGACTACAAAAAATGCACAGCATCTACAGCATAGCTTGTACAGTTTGTTTCTTAAGGTCTACATAGAATCATTTGAACTGGTTCATCTTCTATCGTTTAATCAACAGAGCTGCCTTGCAGCTATGTACATTGAAGCCTTTGTAGAGGTAAAGTATCAAGTCGAAAGTCGTGTTGTTGGAATGTGACTTCACATAGAAAAGGGTTATAACGCCTTGTGCAGCTGCAGCGGTTGAGAGCCTATTTTCTTCTTAGATTAGAGGCTCAAGGAAATACTTGAAGCCCATAAACTAAAAATTGAAACGTCAATTATATAAAGATATATCCCGTCACTTTATCTGCTCTGTTGTTAGCATTTACATTCTACTGAATCCAAGACATTCAAAACAAAAAACATCTCTTTTCACTTGAATCAATCTATGCTTTGACAACTATTTTCTTTTCGCAATTACTATAGATCAGAATTGCTCAAGTTTCGTACGTAAAGACGATTGGAATATACCAAACAATGATATATTACCTTTTCCAGTTCACGAGCCTAATTACGCTGGCTGTTGCCGACAATGTCAAACAAGTTCTGAATGTATTGCTTTTACGTTTCAGCCATCAAGTCAACTATGTTGGCCAAAAAATAGTACTGGCAGTGGTGGTACCTCAACTGGCGATAGAATTACTGGTTATAATCGTGAGTGTTTCAGCTCTCTGTTAGAAATTACCGTGAATTCGAGAGAGAATCTCAATAAGCAAGACTAGCTCCTCTGACTTTGCTCGATGATTGCAAAACAATTTGAGGCAAAACTACAGTCTGAACAACTTTCTTGTGATACTTTCCTTGATGCAAAGTTTACATGTGTATCGTCGAAAACTATTCCTTCGTTAGGGTAAAAAATTCTGTATGATTAAAACTGAGAATCTGAAAGATTAATATCTGCCTCATTATCAGCCTTGCATTTTTTAGTCACAATCTATTGCTTCTTAGGTATAATCGACGTAAGGAACTTTTCTTGTAGTTATACGGGACGAAGAGTCATATTGTTAGGTGATTGATAATTACTCTTCTCCTTTTTCACAGAAACGTTATCCAAGAATACCACGTACAGCGCTTCTTCCTATTTCTTGCTACAATTTTTCTGCGACATTGAAGATGATATTATTCATTTCTGTGTTTTGAAAAATGCAACTGAACTGGGGAGAGATGAGGAACAAAATGAGAGAGCAGATAAAGAGAAGAACAGATCCATAAACTAGCAGCAAGTTTGATACAACAATCCTTCATGCTTTCAGAATGCAACGCAAGAATTAAGTACAATGATTCTTGGCTCTTGCTTTCTCTTCAGTCAGGTAGACTTACTAGTGTACACGATTCAGAACAGTTTAGTGATGATGCAATCAGAAGGAGTAAAATCGTGCGTTTGGGGAAAACAGGGTGAATGCAGTTACTTCTTCCAATCTTTCATCTGCAGAATGAAGGCAATCAAAACTATTATTTTATTCATCTTCTCACAGCGAACATGTGTGGTGGTTTCATACGTAAAGATGCTTGGGACATTCCTGGAAATGGCATATTGCATTCTCCTGTAAAACAACCGGATTATGCTAGCTGTTGCTCACAATGTCAAGCAACTTATGGATGTTTTGCTTTTACATATTCTCTATCAAGTCATGAATGTTCACTGAAAACAAGTATTGATAATGGTCGAAATTCAACTAGCGATACTATTTCTGGATATAATCGTGAGTATTTCAGCTCTCTGGTTGAAAGTACCCCTAGTGGCGTATCTAGAACAGTGGCGACTCGCTGGCGGTGATGGGGCAGTGGAAGGTGGCGCCACTCTTTTTTTGCTGTTAACTTTTTAACTAAATGTTATGAAGACCTGGCATTTTCATCATATATACTACATGCTAGGGCTAGATTGTGATAAAAATTTCAGGTCTTCATAACATTTAGTTAAAAAGTTAACAGCAAAAAAAGAGTGGCGCCACCTTCCACTGCCCCATCACCGCCAGCGAGTCGCCACTGTTCTAGATACGCCACTAAGTATCACGTATTCGACAGAGAACCTCAATAAACAAGAGACTAGCTCTTCAAAGTTTACTTGATGATTCGAGAAAAATCGAGAGAAAACTCAATTCTGCACAACTTTATTATGATCCGTTTCATGACAAAAAGTTAGCACATACAACGTGGAAAAACTTCCCTTTGTTAGTACAAGAAATAGTACAAGAAATGATTCGGGTCCACGAAAATTGATCGAACGAAAAATAGCCGAACGAAAATTGGTGGCAGAACATAAGTCAATGCGAAAGTTGATTGACGACAAAAAATGGTCGAAAAGTTCTTAATTAAAAAAGAAAGAAAAAAGAATCTTTCAATAAGAGCGGCAGCAGTGTAAAAAATAAATTAATATCAGTATATAATCTGTCACTGGTACTTTTAATATAGCTATTGCAGTACTGTGTGCAAGTAAAGTGAACTCCAACTGACTGTTGGAGTTAAAACTAGGGTAGTTATAACTGATCAGCTTTTTGAAAAGTAGTTTTAAATCCAACAGTGCTCCAACCTCTTTCCAGGACAGTTGACTTTAAGCAGAAGAAAAAATTAAAATTAAAAACGGGTGCAGGTGTTGCGATGGATCTTCTTGAACCACATTGCGCGCTACAATTTACACCAGTTATTGCAGTCACACCTGCAGTCAGTACCAACGCTGACATCACACCACACTGTCAAAAAGCTTGTTTCGTGGTTCCACAGTTCTATCAGAGTTAATTTCGACACAATCTATTGAAATTACATGAATCTAATAATTTTAATTTTAAAAAGGACTTCTATTTTATATGCTGCATACACTAGAAAAAAAATCCGTTGTAGTGATGATCATTTCACCAGTGGTATCTTTCATATTCTTCTTGTAATGCTTTGGCTGACTCGTTGTATTCGAAGTTTTTACTTTATTTTTTTAACGAATTTTTCAACTATTTTTCGCGTCGATCAATTTTCGTTCGTCTATTATTAGTTCGACCAATTTTCGCTTTCCCAAATTATTCGTTCTTAGATATAATATAGATAAAAAACTTTCATGAACAAATAGACAAACGAAGGATCACTTTGTATTTTCTTGGGTGGTCTTATCTTCTTTCCTTGTCAAAAGTGCCTTCCAAGAGCAAATTAGGCTCTTCTTGATCTTTTTTGCAACAAGCTTTCAGTGATATGAAAGATGAAATATTATCCTATATGATTTGCGGAATCAATTTAAACGGTCAAGAAATACGGAGCAAAAAAAAGAGTGAAAAATGAAAATATTCTGTTTGAGTTTGAACCAGCTTCTCACATCAAGTAGAATCATCTTTCTGGAGTATAACCATTGAATAAAAGGATGCAACTATCCTTCAAATTTCTAAAATACAACGCAAGAATTATGCACAATAACTTCAAGTGCTTGCTTTCTTGTCACTCAGGAAGATTTATCAGTATTCATGATTTACGAGAAACTCAATGATTACAAACTAAGAAAGATTAAGACACATATTCGGGCAAAAAAGTAGTAAATCCTAGAACTATGGTGAATGTGACCATTTTCTTAGCACTCTTTCATCTGCATAAGCAGTGTCACTAAGATTGTTTTTTTATTTATGTTTTCGTAGAGAACATGTGTGGCGATTTCATACGTAAAGATGCCTGGGACATACCTGGAAATGACATATTATCCTCTTCTGTACAGCAACCAGATTATGCCAGTTGTTGTTCACAATGTCAAGCAACTTTTGGATGTACTGCCTTCGCGTATTCGCCCTCAAGTCATGGATGCTCGCTGAAAACAAGTATGGGCCATGGTGGACATTCAACTGGCGACAGCATTACTGGATATAATCGTGAGTGTATAGATTCTCTGCTAGGAAGAGTCGTTCAATGAAAGGGAACCGCATAAAACGAAACTAGCTCTTCAACGTTTAGTTGACGATTCAAAAACAATTTGAGAGAAAATTAAAGTCTGTACAAACCTGTGATACACTTCTTGACAAAAAGTTAGTATATACAATGTGGAAAAATTTCTCTTTTTTATTGCAAGATGTTCGCTGTGAGTAAAACAGAGAGTCTTAAAGATGAATGTCTGTGTGTTTGTCAGTTAGTTTTCCACTATTTGTTTAAGAATGTACTTCTTACATATAATCAACCTGAAGAACTGTCACCGACAGGTCATACTAAACTAAAAGTGCGTTAGGGAACTAATGAGGTCTCATTTCATTGTATCATATCTTGTAAGCTGTCATAGAAAGTCAAACAAGCTTTTAAAACTTTTTTAATCTATGAAGCTTCATGTAAAAGTAATCTAAGTTTTCCAAATGAAAAAGATTTTTTAGCATGTTCAGGGAACGTATCGTAGTAGAGAGATGTCTTACCAGACGTAGTTTTTTCTTGTCTCTACTATGTTTAATACGGGATATGCTCGTGAGTATTCAACTCAAATGATCTGATATTGCCTTTACATTTTAGCCAACTAACTTCACTGTAAAATCGATTTTAAATATTTAATTACTAGTTTCTGATTGACGAATTTCTTAGACGAAGTTTGTTACTTAGTCAATAGCAATCGCTTTACTTTATGCGGAAATAACTACTCTATACGCATAGCCCTTGAAAACTTTTACATTTTGTAGAATAAAACATGATATTCTAGAGGAAGATTATTGAACACAAATGAACTACCATAAACCTCAAGTAGCTTTACTTAACGAGTGATATAATTAAAAAATAGAGCGACTAATGTCATTAGATTTGATAATATCAGCGCTTAGCGGATCTTTGATTTGTTTATGCGGTCCTTCTTACATGACTAATTTTGGGTCTTGTACATTGAAATCTTATGATGTGTGTTTAGAATACTCAGATAAATACTACTGTAAAACTCTTGAGTGTATACCACGATCTTTTCGGAAGATATGCATCAAGTGAAGGTTAATGATGGCTTAATTCCTCTCTAAAAATTATTCTTGGCTCTTCACTCTATCTATTGCTGTTTTATGTTCGACAAAATCTGTTCAGATGTAAGGTGTGGACGGCGATGCGAGTATATTAGTAGGTGTTAGCGAAGGGAGTGATCAAAAGATGTATCCACACCCAAATTATCCACTATTTAAAGCCCATATCCTATGGTTTATTCTAATATAAAGTCTATCAATATCAAAGCATTTCTTATCACAAAACAGGATTTATCTAGATGATGGTTTTCTTGTGTTTTTCCTTGACCAAATCTCAACGGAGAATCCTTTTAGTTTTTGAAAATCCGTAAGTTTAGTAACAGAAAGTTTGATGCATGATTTGTATCCTAGCCCATCTTTAACTAAGCGTTATACTATTCTGTTTGATACATCTTACACTTCAGCGAAGTTTCTTCTTGACATCTTCGTTTTGGCTCGAAGAGGATTAATTCTTAGCTATTTCATTGATCTTTTGGTTCATTTTGACACTTTTCGACTTGATAGACTTTTTAAATTAACATTATTAGATTCTTCGAACATTTTCATCCATCTATTAACTGCTGTTTTACGAACTTACTATCGAGGTTTTCGATAATTTTTCGACTAGTTGAATCTTCATCATGTACTTGCAGTGCAATCTTTTGGTCGTTTTCACTTTGCATAACTTTTAAAGTAATTTAAATATAAATATATTCTCCGGAAATAAATAGTGACAGTCAGTATTTCGAATATATTGTTATTATAAAATCATATTTTTAAAAAACTAATTACATATTCTGAAAACCTGTGAAGCTTTCTATCACCCTCTTTATTTATGTTTTAGTTTGCAATTATGTATTACTAAAATGAATAGAATGCAATGAAGGCCTCCTCATGTCTATATCCCTACACCTTTGATTTTCTCACTGTCATCAAAAATAGTTTTTTAAGTTTTTTATCACTTTAAAATTATCTTTGTAGAAAAGTAGTTATATATTGTGATAGAGCGTGAAATTATTTATCATCCTATACATTTGCTTATTCTCTTGCATTTATAAATTGCAAAAGTAGTTTGAATATAATGAACGCATCCTCAATTCATAATTACCAAAAATCACTACTTTTCTCCTTTTTCAAAATATAGTTACCATGATGATTCTTTCAAGAGCTTGTCGAAGAGTGTGCTTAGGTAATGTGTCAATTATTCTCCGATATATAGATGCAAGATAGTTAACAAATATATACAACGATATAGAACTTCAAGTCCTATCAGAATATATAATTAATTTTCTAAAAAAATAATTCTATAGTGATAAAAAATTTTAAAAACTGATTTGATAACAGTGAGAAAATCAAGTGTGTGAGAATCTAGACATGAGAGTATCTTCATTGCACTCTACTTACTTTAGTAATAAAGAAGCGCAAAGTAAAACACAAATATACAAAAGGATGGAAAACTTCACGAGTCTTTCAGAATATGTAATTAGTTTTTAAAAAATATGGTTCTACAGTAACAATATATACTAAATACCGATTGCCACTATTTATTTCCGTGCAACATATCTAAAATAAAACATATATGGTTTAAGAAAGTAGAAGGTTCTCTATCGAATGAACCTAGAACGGAGTCTCTCGCATGGTGTCAGTGTCCTGAAGATAGTAAAACATTTCGGCCTGATTTTTGTGCACCACGAGTTACCATATGTAGCAGCGAGAACCTGGAGTCATTTTCAGAGACGAAACGAGCTACTCCTGAATTTTATCTAAGGAATATCTACCAAAAGTTTCTTAGCATACAAATAAACAATATTACTAAGACTTACTCACATCAGTGTTAATATGCCTTACAGAGTCGGTTCGACTTGAATATTTATTGCGCAATATCAACAGGCAGAGAAGAGTACGTTAATATTAGGTGTAAATTATTTCGGTTAACACGCTGATTATTTTGCTTCAAGAGTATCAGAGAGTAGTTGTGATGAAGATTATTTTGTATTACTCTACATTTGGTAGGCACAAGAATGCCTGATTTCTACAAAATAACTATATTCTGATAAAACTTGACCAAAAATTGTGAGCACTAGAGAGATCCAATTCCCTATATGAATCTCAAAATCTCGAAGTTTCGTTTTGTGGGGTTGGAGAGATCAAAACACTGATGCTGTTGATAAATTGAAAAACTTTGATCTTTAAAAGATAGATACTTTCGGACCGGAAAAACTTCACTAAAATAGTATTATCTTAACACAAGTTTTTTTTATTACCTCGTTTTTTTTCAAGAATATTGCGGCAGAAAACAACAGCTGCACTATTCTTTCAACCTTTGAGGGACCTACTGACCATTTATATTACTGAACAGCATGTTCTCAGCGATATAAGTTTCAAACGCAATGATCCTTGAATGATTAATCGTTACTTAACCTTAGACATATCGTGAATGACATCTATCTTTCAAAGTTATGTTGCAATTCTAAATCATGAAAATATATAGATATAGGTACATACACACCAACTAACATGAATAGGCTAAGCGGATAAATTCAGAAGATAACTATAGAAAAATGGTTAGTGTAATGGGTTAGATAGAACATTTAAGGTTACAATAGCGGTTCAGATATGTGTTTATAGATGAAAACAATGGATTAGACATAGACTAATGGAATATGTTCAAGTGTTACAGTGGACAGTCTATCAATCGAGCTGGACATATTGATATCGAAATAGACTCAATCTTGTAGTGTTGAAATTTGTGCAAACTTTCGAGTAAGAGACCTTTTTTAAAACCAGATAAGTATGGACTCGGACTGAGCCCAATTTCTACGAGACTTTGAAACGGTTTCGATTTCGTTGCCAAAGTCGATACCTTTCTTTAGCATCCCACAGTACTTTGTTTTTACAGTGCTGCAAAACGAAAAGTTATTTTAGATGCTGGTTGCTCATTTTTTTCTCATTCCTTCCAGAAACGTCATGCGAACAAGAGAACTGGACGATATCTCCCACAATCGAAAAATCGTTCTCATTTCAGCAGAAATTCTTCATCCCACGCAAAGTCAAGCAGAAACGCTTTTATAGAGGAAGATAGAGTAACTTATAGCAGTAGCAGAAAGGTTTCTAGTAGAAATCCATGGAACGTTTCTCCTTTTCCTAACAAAAAAGTATAATATAGAAGAAGAAATGCATAAAACGTTTTCATCTTGTAGCAGGAATGAATAAGATTGTTTTACATTCTTAGGAGCATATCTAGGCGAAATCGATTTTATACAGCAGACAAGGAAAATTTTGTAAAAGAAATTTGTATCAAGTTGACGTGTATGCTAAGGTAAGAGAAATTCAATATATATCAAAGAACAGTGATTGATAGCTACATATATATATGGGGGTGGCCAATTTGACTGGCACCCCGTTTTGATACAGTCCTATTGTAAGGATAAAATCTACTATTGTCTGAGCCATATAACAGAGGATCCTATATAACCCTGAATTGGCCCAAACAACACTATGTTTTATCCTTACAATAGTAGGAAAAAGCTACCAGCTCACACGATTGAGGCTAGTAGCTTTTCTCTACTATTATACGGATAAAACATGGTGTTCTTCGGGCCAATCCAGGTTTATATAGGATCCTCTATTATATGGCCCGGACAATAGTAGGTTTTATCCGTACAATAGAACTATATCAAAACGGAGTACCAGTCAAATCGACCACCCCCATATATATTGTTATCCTTTTGTGCTTGTCGAAAATATTTCATTCTATAAAGAATGATATCTGCCTGAATTTATTATACCTTTAAGAATACTAAGTGATTCAAAGATTTTTCAGTTCTTCTTAGCGAGTATGAATGTATGTGGGAGGATCGATTTCTGCATGAAAAGGAACGACTTCTCCATCGATGCGCTATCTCACCCATTGCTGACGAGAAAACAAATTACGTGCTTCTTTCTCTTTTCTGCAACAAACTATTAGTGATCTCGACGATGAAATATGCATCTTTCTAAATTAGGAAATAAAGTGGAACTGGCTAGAAAGGAGGAACAAAACGAGAGGGCGGCAAAAAAGAAAACCAAAGTAGGAAATGAAAACACTGTGGTGTAATTTGGACCTATCTGTCACATTAATTAAACCCCCCCCCCCCCCCCCCCTACAATAAAAGACCCCGGGTCTTCTATTATGGTCCAGCGAACTTTTGTAAATTTTGTAAATTTTTGCTGGTGAAAAAAAGAAATTTCTATGACGTGACTCTTCCGGAGGGGTCTTCTAAAACGGGGGGTCTTCTAATATGGGGGGGTCTTTTATTATGAGGGGGGGTTTAAGGCCTTCTTCCTCTAGTTTTACCACAGAGCAACAGAAACTTCAATGCTACTGATCTTGAAGTGTTTAGAATACAACGTAATAAGTAGGCACAGAGATTCTAAGCTTTCACTTTCTTGTCACTCACGAAGATTTACTAATATTTAGAATTTACGAGCAGCTCATTTAAGATAGGATAGGAAAAAGAAAAATACACATTCGAGCGAAAGCGCATTGAATATGGTTACTCTTTCCAATCTTTCAGCTACATTAAAAGTACTATTAACATTATTCTTCTATTTTTCGTTTCACAGCGAATATGTGTGGTGGTTTTGTGCGTAAGGATGCTTGGAACATACCTGGAAATGACATATTATCTTCTCCTGTACAACAGCCAGATTATGCTAGCTGTTGCTCAACATGTCAAGCAACTTATGCATGCATTGCTTTTACATATTCACCATTAAGTCAACAATGTTGGCCAAAAACAAGTATGGGCAGTGGCGGCAACTCAACTGGCAATACTATTACTGGATATAACCGTGAGTGTGCTACCTCTCTGTTAGAAAGTACCGTATATTTGAAAAAGAACTTCAATAAACGAGACTAGGTCTTTGAAGTTTGCTTGATAATTTAAAAAATAATATTTGAGAGAAGTCTAAATTTTGTACATCTTTCTTGTGGTACGTTTCTTGATAAAAATTTAGCATATAAAAGGTTGGAAATTCTTCACGACTGAAAATGAGAGTGAAAAATTAATCTGTCTGTTTGTCAATTTTGCACGCTTTCAATCGAGCTCTATTGCTGATTACATATAATTAACACGCGAAACTTTCATTGACTGGCTAGCGAAACGAATAGCCGCTTTACATGTTGATTGATAGGGTTATTTTTTTCTTTTTTTGGAGAAACATCGTCCAAGAAAACAAATAAGATGCTTCTTGCTCTTTTTTGTAATAAAATTCCAGTAATGGGCATCGCTAAATCTCATCCTTTCTATTTGTCTGGAATAAACATGAACGGACAACAAAAAAAGAACCAAATGAGAGAGTAAAAAACGAAAAGAAAAAAATGGGAAGTGAAAACGTTCTTCATAATGCAGAATATGCAATTTTACATCCAGCAAATTTTATGGCTATTTGTTTGTCGGTTCTACTGCATCCCTGAAAAATCAATAAGTTAATATCTCGATCATGAGACGCATGCTGTTTTTCTTGAAGTTTTTGTAAAAACTTGAGAAAATTATTTAAAAAAGTCTTTCTGTAAATTGTTGGGTGTATCTTAATCTCCTCTTTCCAATGGTGAAAACTGCAGATCTCTATTTCATTCCTTTAAAAAGTTATTCAAAAACTATCCACGTTCACTTATCTCTGAAATGAGCATTATGTTGACGCACTCTACGTATGATAGCACATCGAACAGAAACCATTAAGCCTTTCACATGAGTAGCTCAATCACTTTCGAATAGTGAAAATAAGTATAAAAAACTTTCCAAAAATTTAAAGAGAAAATTGAAGCCTTCATTTAGATATTTTCTAATAATTTTCCCGTATAAAATATGTTCTCTTGAACTTAATCGAAATGTTTTCAAATTTTAAAAAACTAACTTCTGAGGCTTACCATGAGTGTCTATTCTAGTCAATTAAATGAGTAAATCGATTCACATTTAATCTAAGAGCTGTTGAGTTGCTACTTTATGCTTTCACATAGAAAGAGAGTTTTTCGAATGCAGAAGAAGAAGAAGAAGAATACCCTTGCCTTTCGGATACCTTTCAGTATAGGGTGCTGTCCAAGGACATTTTCATTACCCCGATATTTTCCTACAACTATTACTTGCTGTAGCTCTGAATAGAAGGTTGGCCTGACTCAGAGTTCCTCTCACTTAATCGCTTAAGCTCCCCATGCATACTGACTAACCACATACTATCCACAATGGTTGTGTATGTCGACAACGTAGTCAGTGTGCTATTGAATGGGTGGTCCGAGACAATTAACCGTTAGTGACTTGTCTAAGGTCATTCTGTAGATAATGGCTCCGAGGTTCGAACACAATATCTTGTGAATATGTGTCGAACATCTTAACCATTCAACCATAGCGGCTTTTTGGAATGCAACGTAGGAATCAGAGACAAAAACTATAAGCTCCTGCTTTTCTGGTATCCATGAACACTTCGGTGACGACAAAATAAGAAAGAGTTAAACATATTCCAGCAAAAATACAGTGAATGGGATCACTTTTTCGAATGTTTTATCGGCATAAGCAGTACTATTAAGATTATTATTTTATTTTTCGTTTCACAGCGAACAAGTGTAATGGTTTCATACGTAAAGACGGGTGGGACATACCTGGTAATGACATAATACCTTCTCCTGCACAACAACATGATTATGCTAGCTGTTGTTCACAATGTCAAGCAACTTCTGGATGTATTGCTTTTACATATTCCCCATCAAGTCAACGATGCTCACTGAAAAACAGTATGAATAGTGGTGCATACTCAACTAGCGATACCATTACTGGCTACTATGGTAAGTGAATTAACTTAAATTCAGTGTTTGGTACAAGAGTACATGGGGAAGGGGATTTTCGTCTTAGGTTCTAAGTGTGCTTGTGAGTATGGATGCGGATGTAGAGAATGAGTTTTATTTAGGGGTGGGAAGTTACCGTTACCGTTCCCGGGTAACGGTAACGGAACCGTTACCGTCACCTGGGTAACTGGTAACGGCCCGTTACCAGTTACTTTTTCCGGGTAACTTCTCTAGAAAGATGAATTATTACTTCCCATCAACAGGATTTTGCAAGTACGTTATTTTTTAATTTGACCCGTTCCCAGGTAACTGGTAACGGGCAACAGTTACCAGGGTAACTGGTAACTCCAAATTTTTTTTACTGGTGTATTGTCAATATTCGGTCTAATAGAAGTGATATATAGTCTTTTTCAAAAGTTACTAGGAAAAAGTAACTGGTAACGGTCCCGTTACCAGTTACTCGGGTAACTGGTAACTCCTTCCATAGAAGCCGTTACCGTTACCGTTCCCGGGTAACGGTCTGGGAACGGTAACTGCCGACCCCTAGTTTTATTAGATGTGTTTATAGTTGTGATTGTGGCTGCAGGTGTAGCTGTAGCTTAATCGTGACTTCAGAGATGAACTATACTCGCATTCACATGTATTCTTAGCTAGCCTACGTGCTTTATGCTCACGGCAGTTAAGGGTGACAAGTTCGAAACATCGTGTTTGCGGGTGTTTGGGTGTGTTTTGAACAGGATAAGCATTCACACTCACCTCCAAAATATGGACCCTTTTGGAACCCATTTCCGATAGTGGTAATATCATTCACGTTGTCTTTGACAGTTTTAAGTTCATATTTTTCTCTATATATCGTCTTTTACGATTATTCTTTGCATTACATGTATAATCGTATAATACTTTGTTTTTAAAAAAACATGTCTATTAATAATCTTATAGATATCAATTTTCAAACTAAAGAATGTGGACTATAATTTACAATAATCTTTTCACATGAAATGTGACGCATTACTCTTGCTGAAAACATAGTCAAATTCTTTATTAATGGAAAGATTTACTTTTATTGACAAGTTATTTTCTTTAGTAGAAATGAATGCTTCGTTTCAACTAGATTAAAATATTTAGGATTTCTAAAATTTTCTGTCACTCTTCTTTTATATCTTAAACCAATTTGAATTTTATGTTTTTTATAGTTTTATCATGTCATTTATATTGAGATCAAATATTATAACACAATATACAGCATATAATAGTGGCAAAATGTATGTTGTATTGAAGGCAGTTCAGATCACCTAGGAAAAAAGCTATTACTTATCCATTGATGACTTTCTCCCTAAAGCATAGAATTCGATTTTATTTTAATAGCAAAAATAAATACTCCTTTGACTGAATAAGTAAAGACTTCATACATTATTGATGTAGAATTTAGATCAAATGAATGAATATTAGTGCATGAAGTCAACAATAGACATGCATAATAAAGGCTTGAAGCATTAATTCAAACCACAGTTCAAGTAAAGAAAGTTATTTATATTAAAAAATCTGATACATTTTCACGAGTAATTTTTTTTTCTGAGATTTAGATTTCCTTTCAAATCTCATCTATTTTAGCAATATATAATGGAGAATACTAAAAGTGTTGATTCTTTTTTCTTGAGCTATAGTTGTTCTCAGCTTTCACTTGATGGTGTAATGGATACTATTGAAAATCATACGCAAACATCGTGATAGATGTCATAAACTGAAACCGAAGTCCAGCTTTTGATAATTTATCAGTTTTTCAAGTTACAACTCGTTATCTCTTGCTTTCACGTTTGCTAGTTTCATTATTCAAAAATCAGTTTGCTCTAATCATTTCCTTTTTATTAATTTAATCCGTCTAATTTATGAAGAACTCGTATGTAACTGACGAAATCTAGTCACGCAACGTGCTTATTGACTCTACGTTAATCTTGATCTAACAACTATTTCATTCTATTCACGAATGATCAATTTTCTTCACATGAACTGTTAGTTAAAGCGATGCTTCAAACTATCATAACGCATGTCTGTGATCGATTAGATTTACTTATATCATTTGACAGTTTTAGTCATTTAAGATTACAGAAAAAATTATCTATGCTGGCGAAATAGAAAATTATTTCTAATAATATGTTTTTATGAGAACAACATCTATTGATAGAGTGTTTTTTGTTGCCCAGCTCCTCTAAAATACTTGCAATATGACAGGTATATTAATTGTGTCTCATTCTCATTGAAATAGATTATTTGCAATATAATTGATTTGTTTTTTGAGTGATTGATTCTAAAATTCCGAGTACTACTATACTTTCATGAAGTGATGTTACGAGTTCAGCCATTGAATACGACAATCAATATTATTTATTACTTCATGTAGAATGTAATTGAGCTACCATTTGATTAATAAAGTTTGCTTAGATTTTGTTGAGTTTTCTCATGATAAACAGACAAAACCCGTATCCATATCTGTTTCTTCTAACTAAATTTGCAGTTAGAAGAAGATAATCTCATCTATTTAATCCACATATGTGTATTAAACTCTGCTTAACCAACGAAGAATAGATTATATCATTTGATGAGATTTTTCGTCATACTAATCAGGAATAGTGCCTAATTATTTATAGATCAGTTTGTCAAAAAAACCTTATTATAGAGCAGATTTAGATACATAAATAATAAATTATTAGAAGAAAATATGAATATAGAAAAGAAAACAACCAACACTTTTATTCGGATTAGTTCCAGAAATTTTTTCAAGGACCTGATTCAATGTTACTATTTTTTTGTTTAAAACATTCGCTTAATTTATTTAATCGTATATTTCAGTTTAAAAATAACTTTTTTTTCGTGGGGATAATACTCCAGCTGCTAAAAGACGTGATAATAATGAATGTGAGTGTAAGGAAGAAAACATCCACATCCACTCACAACATTCATGAACTTCTTTCATGTTTCCAATAGAAAGTTGTATTTTAAATTTGAATTTGTCTAGCGAAAAGTATCAAGCATTAAAGTTGGTTTATTGCGTTTACTTTCAACAATAGATAGCATCATTTTGTGTAATAATGAACGAATATATCAAAAAAATTGAATTTTCCCTTTTTCTTCGCATATATAAACTTTCACAAAAATATAGATTACTAGTATAGAGATATTAATTAGTTTCTTTTTTAGGAAATAGGTTAAGTCAATCAAAGAATCAAGCTTATCACTCTGATTATACTATTTTTCATGACAGATTAATTTTTCGACGAAACGGGAATCCACCATTACAATGTACTTGTGTACTGCCTAAAACCAACATTAGTGAATAGATAGAAGTTCTGAAATTGAAGACTTTGATTCATCATCTAGATAACGAAAATTGAAATGAAATTTTAAGGAGAGCTTATTTTTTTAATATGCTGCCAATGAAACCTTATCATTCCCTAACTTTTTAACACTCAATAAAAAATGAGTTACAAAAAACCAAATTTATGTTAAGTATATCTTCATTTCTGAGATATACAAATAGATGCAATTGACATTAAGATATTGCTGGTACAATAAATTTTATTTCAATAGTATTAATTCAAATCGAAGTTTCCAACAGTTTCTAGCATCATAACATAGAACAAGAGATACAATAAATAGAGTAATAATAAGTGTTGATATTTGAATAAATGTATAACGAAGAATCAAAAAAATTTCAAAATAGTGGTAAATCGAAAAGTCATTTTTTTGTCAAAAACTCATATTCATTTGAAATATTTGGAACGAAATTAAAATAAAAGAATCAATTGTTAATGTATACTCATTTTTATTTTATTATGTAATATATTTGACATGATAGATTGTATAGATAGCAAGACTAAATATATTATTTGCAAAGAAAATAGTTTGAGCTCCATCGAAATCATGAAGAGTTATAGTTTCTTTATTAAACATAACCAACCATCAGTGGCGTAGCCAAGAATTTTTAACTAGGTGGCAATTCACCAGCTAAATTATTTATAATGGGTAGCAATAGTGGGCAATTATAAAATCTGGTGGGCAATCATTAAAAAAATTATGCGCGTTACAGAAGTCGTTGTATACTTGAAGGGAAATTAATTATAGTCATCCTACGTTAACAGATGAATTCGCTGCTTTTTCCCCGTGTTTCGTAAATATATTTGAATCCTGTGAACGATATACTGGGTGTCCCAATATAATTGCAACCTTTTTTGTTTTGAGAATATTTCTGCACAGACAAACAATATAATCTTGATTCTTTTTTCAAAAGATGCGCCTTGAAAAGCTCTACAAAATCCATATTAAGAAAAGTTTTTTAGAATTGTTCTTATAGTCCTTTTCATGATCATGATGAAAAGCATACATATTAGTGTTTTTTCCCATGGTACTTAATATAATCAAAATGTTTTGAAAATATATTTGTTTAATGTGTATATGATATAGTATTAGTAACAGTATCAACTATCATAATGTTCAAACAAAAGATGATTAGGAAAGAGAAATTAGAAGAGCTTGAAAAAAATTGATTTGAATTATGTGCGTCAAGTTATAGGTGGATTTCTTCAAAGAGTTTATTCTGTCGAAAAACACAGTGGAAAGATTATTACTGATGAGCATTCATAATACCTAGAAATATTTATTGTCTTTTTGTGAAGTTTCATCATCGTTGTCTACAACTTTCAAAAAAGAAGTTGCTTTAAAAATCTTTGTAACAACTTTTTCATTTTCAATATATCTGAGAATAACAACGTCTCGCAGATGATTACTTTCTATTATTCAGAAAAACTATCAAGACGTGTCTGTATGGCTTTATTTATACACCTTTCGTAAATCTTTTCACGATGCATCTTTTAAAAAAATATTCAAGATTTTATCATTTACTTTAGATTAGATACACATAAAACAAATATGTATTTTTAAAACCTTTTCATTATATTAAGTGCCATCGGAAGTAGCACTAATATGTATGCTTTTCATCATGATCATGAAAAGGACTATAAGAACAATTCTAAAAAACGTTTCTTAATATGGATTTTGTAGAGCTTTTCAAGGCGCATCTTTTGAAAAAAAGAATCAACATTATATTGTTTGTCTGTGCAGAAATATTCTCAAAACAAAGAATGTTGCAATTATATTGGGACACCCGGTATATTGTCATTTCATTACTAATATAGTTCGTTTAATGTCTGAAATAAGTTGTCGAATCGTTTTCAAAACACTGCCATTTATACAATCAATTTTATTTAAATTCTCTATATAATTTACCCATGTTTTCAAGTCTACATTGCACGAATCACATTGCAACTTATGTTGCGAAAACTTTTAATTTTGATTGATTCAGTCGTTTCTGTACTATACGAATTATGTTGGCAGAAATAGAAAGATTGTTGAACATTTATTCACCATTATTTTTAGCAAATTTGAATGTATAAGAGATAGAGAGTATTTTGCCAGTAAATATCAATGAATTATTATTATTATGGTGATCATTCTTTAACTACAAGACACTCAAAATCAATTCTTGTAAATCACTTGATTAAATCTCATCAAGAGCAAAAATGTTGACAGAAAACAGTCCTTGAATCTTTAAGTGCGCACAAACTTTCGTATTTTTTTTAACATTGGCAATCACCCACGCTAAAAAAGAAAAGGGTAGCAATAGAGTTTCGCTTGGGTGGCAATCGCCCAACTGCTACCCTGCTGGATACGCCACTGCCAACCATCTACATCTTATATTTTTTGGCAGAAACAACAATATTTTTGTAATTTCTAAATGATTAAAATTGAGCAAGAGTATGAATATCAGAAAGAAAGCGTCATTCGTGTTTTTTTTAATGAAATTAGTTGGTCGACTACTGCTTGATGCGTCGAGATGTAGTGTCACATATTGAAGTTGAAAATAAGTTTTCCGAGTTTTATAACAAGACGGAGCAATAAATCAGTTAGAGTTATTAAAAGTTCAGCTTACTCTGTATAATGCTGGATACATGAAATTTTCCTTCAACCTTCTAATCTTTTCCAAATTTTGTATCTCTAGAAAACAATATTTCACTTCAGATGTTACACACATTTTTTTTAAATGTAAGATGTGAAGTGTTAAGTCATGCGCAATAAAACAATCATAAGCTTCTATGATTGTCGCTATAATTCGAACTATTATCTTTTCAGACTTCAGCTTTAATTTTTCTCTAGAAAACAGTGTATTGCAATCAACGATCTATATAGGTAGTTTATGTAAACGAGGACAATTTATAGCAAGAAGCCGAAACTTGTCGACCATCCATTGCCATACCAGATAACTGCTGTAATAATTCTTTATTGCTACAAGTTTTTAGGTTACATTTCTTTCTTGCAAAAATATGACAACAAAGAGGATGAGTGAAAAAATGAAAACTGCTAATTAGCTCTGTAATGTTTTCAGTTGATAACGGTTCATATTGAACTGAAGATTCGTTCAAATATGTCGATGAGGGTGCTATGTTGCGTACAAAAGCAATTGCTTTATATCTAGTTATAAATCGAAGCTAGAGCAATTTTTTTATACTACTTAGGGTATACCAAAAATTCTGATCACATTTTTCAAATTTTAATAAAGCAATAAATATTGAATATTTTACTGAGGCAATATATAGTATAACGTCTCGTCTTTAATAATATATAGAGCAACTCTCTCTTAGACTTATTTCTAACATCCTTTCAGACTAAATCTATAGTATTTATAGCCAAGAAAAGATCATGCCAACATAAAACCACAACATAGAAACGAGGAGACATTCGTTATTTTATTTTATTAAATGCTCAAAATAATCACCATTATTTTCGATACAAAGTTTCATTCTTTCTAACAGTTTATCGAAAGTCTTTTTAAACTCGTTTATTGGAATATTCTTCACTACGGCGGAAACCTCTTGAGCTAATGATTCTTCGTTTATGTGATCCGTCAACTTGTTCTTGATATAATCATTTAGCCAAAAGTCACACAGTGCGAGATCTGGTGAATATGGTGGATGTGGAATGATTTCGATTCCTTCCTCCATTAAATAATCAGTAACATCTGGATGAGTATGAGGAGGACCATTATCATGAAGCATTTTATATGTAGTACGTGACGACTTTTCCTTTTTTCTTATTTCATTGATAACAGGTATAAGACAATTATCAATATAGTAGTCGTGATCGATTGTCTTGCCCTTATCTACTTTGTGTATGAGAAGAGAACCAGTGGATTTGAAGAAGAAGCAAAATAGTGTTCTAGGTTCAAATCTATTCCGACGAACAATGGTTCTTGGTGGTTCATTTTCGATAACCCAAGTAGCATTGCTTGACTTTCGACCAATCTGCCTGTGATAAATCCATGTCTCATCACCAGTAATAACATCACATAAATGCCATGTTCCATTTCTAAATTTCTCTAAATTTTGACGACAAATTCTAAATCGTTTTTGTTTTTGTTCGTCAGTAAGTTGATGAGCAACCCAACGTGATGTAACTTTTCTCATCTTTAGACGATCATGAATAATTCGTTCTATTGTACCACGTGATAGATCAGTCTCACCCATAATATCATCATAAGTTGAGTGTGGATCATCTTCGATAACTTGTCGAACGCGTTCAACATTTTCATCTGTAAGTACCGAAATCGGACGACCAGATCGAGGATCATCAGTGACATCGTCTCTTCCTTCACGAAAACGTTTCGCCCATCTTCTGACTGTTGGATATGATGGAGCATCAGGTCCCAATGCCTCTGTAAGTTCGTCAAAGATTGTTTTTGAATCTATTCCCAAAATAGCTCGAATTTTGATATAATATCGATTGAATTCATCAGTCATGTTTAATGTCTTCTTTTAAAATTGAAATCAAATTCTATTACGATTTTAAGTCGAGTACGGTACAAATGAACTAACAGCGAACGCCCTCTCATTTATATATACTATCGAAATGTAATATTCTAGAACATGACGTCATAAAACGTGACGAGAGAGTGACCAATAGAAAGTTCCAGAATGTACCTGACCATTGAACAAGAATTAATAATATTTGCATTGTCTGTAAAATTATAGATTTAGTCTGAAAGGATGTTAGAACTAAGTCTAAGAGAGAGTTGCTCTATATATTATTAAAGACGAGACGTTATACTATATATCGCCTTAGTAAAATATTCAATATTTATTGCTTTATTAAATTTTAAAACTGTGATCAGAACTTTTGGTATACCCTAAGTAATGTATTTAAATAAGAAGTTGTTCTGTAAATATATCAAGCTCATCTTTTTTCTTACAAAAAATGTTCAAGTTTTCATTTTTGAACCCAATGATAAACAGGGAAGATATTCGACTCAAGAGTTATCTAAGAAACACTAATAAACAATAATATAAGCAGTATTTAATAAGAACTATGAATACAGAGTGAAATGTTTGATTTAAGAATTTCAATCGATTGCATATTTGCTGACTGTATTTTTCATAAAAATAACATTTTCAAATTTCACATATTGTGAATGTTCTCTTCAAACGTTCCTGGAGTATACTCTTAAAAACTTTTTTGTTACAGAACCTAAGAATATTGTTTCCACAGATATGAACACGGAACCTTTTTGCGCTTTCTTACCAAATCCAAAAAAGTTCCGTAAAAAAAGTATTTTTTTCCGGTGTAGTATTCGTAGAAACAATGAAATTCCTTCGAACTGTGTAATCAACACCGAGAAAACCATAAACAATAACATTGCAGCTAAAAGAATTCTCACGAAATAGATCTTTCGAGATCGGCAAACAACTATTATGACTTTAAATAAAGCCGAGTCTATTAATATCCGGCTTTGTCTTATACCTTGTTCAAGATAAATTGTCGATATCATAGCCTATATCATCATCTTAAGTAGATTTCATATCATTTGAACCTTGAAATAACCTTGCTTCATGGTTTAATATAAAGATTTTGTGATACTTTTTCTTTTCTATTAAAAATATTCAACTCATTTCAAGTTTTTCTTGCTCATTGCAGCTTTATGTAATTCTATATGTCCCGAGGATCAACTGTGTTGCTCTCCGAATATTTGTACTTGTCCATCTGGCTCGACCACTTCACCTTGTCAACCACGTATGTACAAAGTTTGTCTTAAATTATGTTTATGACTGTCCCGATTTCGTTTATTTTCTTTATACAGAATCCACAGGTTTATGTCCTATCGAAACCACGGCAAATTCGCAATTGGTATTTTTAGTCACATTTGGTAATGGTACACATCAATATTCTTCAGCAACACCTGGTAGCTTTGGATTCAGTACAACTTACAGACAGGTATTCGGTGGTCTGGTGGACGATGGGCTCTTCGCTTTCATAAGTAGCATTCTTGAGCCGTTCAGCACTTGGTTTATAGGAGCACCAGATCATACAGAAAACAATCATACAGCAAGTATTAAAGGATATATGATGCTCATCAATGCAAACTTCGATCCCGATCAGATATTCAATCTTACGGCCGATAATTTATGTATAGGATCAACATATCAATTTTCCCTTTACGTAGCCAATATTAACAAAGCTGGAAGTAATATAATTCTACCAAATATTAAATTTGAAGTTCGAACTGCGCCACCTACAAATATTTTGCTTGCCACTTTATCGACAGGCAATATAGCAGAACGTTCCACTTTGACTTGGGTACAATATGGTATTTCATTTATTGCAACAGTTCGTAACGTCGTCTTGGTGGCGATTTCAAATGCTCCAGGAGGCAGTGGAAATGATTTCGCTATTGATGATGTTTCATTGACTGTTTGTTCCACAACGAGTCCTGCGATCTGTACTGAGTGATAAGTCATCATTCAAATGACTACAGCTTATCGAATACTTTGACCGCTACAAGTCTTATTTTATTCTCGCTCTTTTATTATCTTAACGTTCTATCTTCATAACTAATAAAACTTATTGTTCTTCGAAATCTTTCATTATTTACTTTTAAAGCTAACTCATTTTCTTTTATATTTCTTTCATATAATCAATAAACTCGCTCTCGATTCTTAACATTTGATTCAATTTTCTTATTATTTTTGGTTTTTCGAATAGAAAGAAGTTAAATTCAGTAACATATAAAACCATCGAAAAATATTTTCTAAAAGTCTAATGCATAAGATTGATCTCGTTAGAAAGAGCGCAAAAAACTGACTATTACCCTAGAATATGAGCGCGGTGTATGATGCCCAGGGAATGACAAATGGCAAAAAATTTCATTTAAATGATTTTTTCAAAACTTTTTATGAAAAAAATTTCGTTACTTCAATTATTTCGCAAAAATCAAACCCATCCGATAGTTTCGTGGTTTTTGTATCATTTTCATTGTCTTAAATCGATTATTCTCGTAAAATTGAAATTATTGCAATAATTTAATTTTTTTTGCATGATTTTCATCAAGTAATATTAATTTTTCTGAAAAACTATAACAATAACAGTACTATTATTGCTTTTGCATCATTTTCATTCCAATAAATAGTATATTCCAGAAAACTTAAAATCATTGCACGAGTTTTAGTTTTTTTCGCATTGTTTTCATTAGATGATCTTG